>MU765630.1:13596-48449 GCA_026770625.1 Nicotiana glauca | reverse complement strand
CATTTATTAATTTAATGTGATCTATTACCCCGCTCGCGAATCATCCATGCGACGCGGTCAACATAAAATAAACAATCACCCTGCCCGCGGATCATCCATGCGACGCAGGTACACATAAGATACATGCTCAGACAGCCAATTAGAATTTTATCGGGGAATAATTATCCAAATAAAACCAATTCTCTGTTTAACGATTCAAGAAATGATGTTTAATCTCTTTTTAAATTCGTTTACTAATCAAAGGTGATTTAAACAATCCAAGTCATCGATGGGTTCATAATTAATTCAAGTATAACGTGTTGATGGGTCCAACTACTCGGACAATAGCATAATAGTAGCTACGCACGGACTCTCGTCACCTAGTGCGTACGTAGCCCCCACAAATAGGAGCACATAATCAATCACTTTACCTATGGGGTAAATTCTCCCTCACAAGATTAGAAAGGAGACTCACCTCTCTCCGAAGATCCACAACCGGCATTTTACATTCTTCTGAAGACTTGCACCAACGCACAATGCTCCAAAACTAGCCAACAATCATATAAATCCATTAATATATGATCAATTATACTTTATAACCCAATTTATAACAATTCCCAACCCCGATCAAAAAGTTGACAAAAATGCCTTAGGGCCCACGTGCCCGGATTCCGAAATTTCTCGAAGATAAAGGTTACCCATGACCTTAGGAACTCAAATATACAATTTTTCTTAATTTCATACTCAAAATCGTGGCTAAATTCAAAGAACACAATATTTCTAGGTCTTCCTCTAACCCATAAGTTTCTACCCATTTTCATACTAAAATCCATACATAATTAATGTATTTAACTCATAATAGGTAGAAATAACTTAACTTAACATTGTTGATGAATAACATCTCTTGAATCCTCCCAAAAATAGCCAAAACCATGAAAAATGAGAGAAATGAACCCCCAATCACGATTTTAAAATAAGCCTACTACCTAGAATTTTCGCTTCAGCGGAACCCTGCCCGCTTCCGCGGTCCCGCTTCTGCGGACCGATTGCCGCTTCTGCGGCTCCCATCCACTCCAGGCCTTCCGCTTCTGCGGTTCCGTATCAGCGGATCAAGGGCCGCTTCTGCGGTCCTGGCTGCCCTCGCCCTCGTCCACTTCTGCGTCTTCTTCTTCGCTTCTACGGGGCCGCTTCTGCGGTCCCATTTCCGCAGAAGCAGAAATACCAGATACCAGTTGCTTCATCACTTCTTCAAACTCCAGATTCAATCTGTTAGCCACCCGGAATCCACCCGAGGCCCTCAGGACCCCAACCAATCATACCAACCAGTCCCAAAACACATTACGGACTTGCTCGAGGCTTCAAATTATATCAAACAACGCTAAAATCATGAATTACACCCCAATTCAAGTTTTATGAACTTCGAACTTTCCAACTTCTACTTTAGATGCTTAAGCCTATCAAATCACGTCCGATTGACCTCAAATTTTGCAGACAAGTCATATTTGACATTACGGACCTATCCAACTTTCGGAATTGGATTCCGACCCCGATATTAAAAAGTTAAACTCCAGTCAAACTTCTAAAAAACCTTCAAATTCTAACTTTAGCCAAATTGCTCCAAAAGGACCTACGGACCTCCGAATTCACTTCTGATCACGCTCCCAACTCCAGAATCACCATACGGGGCTATTCCCAGACTCGGAATCCCAAACGGACATCGATAACACTGAAATGCTCTCCAAGCCAAACTTAAGAAATTCCTTCTAAAATGCTAACTTCCACAATAGGCGCCAAAACACTCCCGGGTTATCCAAAACCCAATCTGGGCATACGCCCAAGTCCGAAATTATCATACAAACCTACTGGGACCTTCAGATCTTGATTCCGAGGTCGTTTACTCAAAATTCCAATCCTAGTTCATTCTTTTAACTTTAAGCTTCTCAAATGAGAATTTTTATTTAAATTTAAATCTGATCTTCCTGAATTTAAATTCCGACCATGCAAACGAGTCACAATACCTGAAATGAAGCTGCTCATGGCCTCAAACTGCTGAATGATGCGTTAGGGCTCAAAACGACCGGTCGGGTCGTTACAAGTCGCTTCTGCGGTCCTGGCTGCCCTCCACTCGACCGCTTCTGCGGCTTTTTCCTCGCTTCTGCGGGGTCGCTTCTGCGGTCCCATTTCCGCAGAAGCTAAAATACCAGATACCAGCTGCTTCAGTTCTTCTTAAATTCCAAGTTCGATCCATTAACCACCCGAGGCCCCCAGGGGCCTCAACCAATCATACCAACCAGTCCCAAAACACATTACGGACTTGCTCGAGGCCTCAAATAATAACAAACAATGCTAAAACCATGAATTACACCCCGATTCAAGCTTTATGAACTTTGAACTTTCCAACTTCTATTTCAGATGTTTAAACCTATCAAATCACGTCCGATTGACTTCAAATTTTTCACACGAGTCACATTTGACATTGCGGACCCACTCCAACTTCTGGAATTGGATTCGGAACCCGATATCAAAAAGTTAACTTTCGGTCAAACTTCTCAAAACCCATCAAATTTCTATCGTTGGCCAAATGGCTTCAAAATGACCTACGGACCTCCGAATTCACTTCTGATCACGCTCCTGACTCCAGAATCACCATACGGAGCTACTTCCAGTCTTGGAATCCCAAACTGACATCGATAACACTGAAATGCACTCCAAGCCAAACTTAAGAAATTCCTTCTAAAATGCTAACTTCCACAATAGGTGCCAAAATGCTCCCGGGTTATCCAAAACCCAATCCGGGCATACACCCAAGTCCGAAACCATCATACAAACCTGCTGGAACCTTTAGATCCTGATTCTGAGGTTGTTTACTCAAAATTCCAATCCTAGTTCATTCTTTCAACTTTAAGCTTCTCAAATGAGAATTTTTATTTAAATTTAACTCCAATCTTCCTGAATTTAAATTCCGAATATGCGAACAAGTTACAATACGTGAAATGAAGCTGCTAATGGCTTCAGATTACTGAACGACGCGCTAGGGCTCGAAACGATCGGTCAGGTCATTAAAATAATCTAAATGATTAAAAAAATACTTCTTTTATCAAAACCATTTTCTTACATGGCTTCCTAAAAATTCATCCCATGGAAATGATAAATATTGACCTACACCGAGTATTTAACCCAAAAATATATGATACACTAGGCTGGGATTGCTCGTGCCAGAACGGGACCAATATTTACTGGTGTTATGAGAATATAATTGATGTTATGAGAAGATAATTGAATATAAACAGTAAGGTAACACACATATTTCATCTTGTTTAAGACTTGAATAGATTCAACTTTCGCTGATTAAGAGTCGAATAACTACTGCATGTTATTTACATGCACTTGGTAATAAAAAGTTGTATATTTAGAGTTGTATTGCTCACATGCATATCAAAAGAATATGATACACACAAATGTGACGCACTAATGCAACCAGCATGCTGCCGACAAGCACCATTTTTGCTATGGTTGACAAAAAGTCGATACCTGTAAAAATTATTAATTAGCACCTGGTTCTTTTAAAATAGGAAAAACGTATTAAAAAGTAGAGAAAGAGTAGTAGCAACAGAGTTGGACTAATTGATTGCTATTGACACACTCTTATAGCGAATTGTCTATCGCGTGCATCCTTATTTTTCCTTCAGTATAGCTTTTAGAAAAGGCAGCAATTTCAAATTTGTTATGCTTCAAAAACGTTCCTGCTGGGAAAGAATTGTATGAGTACACAAATACTCCTCATAGCTGCATATGAATAGGACTTGATTGTTAAGGTGGTCCAAAAATAATAGTAGGAAAAAATAAAAATTTTAATGAAGACTGATTGCTTCAAAACACTACCATATACGTATAAAAGGGTTGTGAGAGCACACCCAATGTACATGCCAGGTCAGATAAACTTTTGGAAGATCACAGTTTTCATTTTCAAATTATGTACTACTGCTAGATGGTAGGTCTTCTCTGTCAGTAAGGGTAATCTAATCTCACAACTTCAAGAAACTTTGGAGCCCTTTAGCAATCTTATGACAAAAGATGAGCTATATGCACCCAATTAATTTTGATCCACTCAAGATGTAATAATTCGTGGGACGCAACAAATGTTCACTAAGACTGCAAAAGATAAAACTATGTGCAGTTCTTCTTGGAACATTTCAAGCATGAGTCACTTCCAAAGATCCAAGTGTTACTCACTCTGTCACGACCCAAACCCCGCACTGGTCATGATGGCGCCTCTCGTCAGGACGAGGCCAGCCAACTAACCCAACTCGTCTCTTTCAAATATTTAAGCATAAATGATTAGCAAAATATGATTTAATAATGTTAATTAACGAAATTACAACCCAACACGGCCCAAACCGGGGTGTCACAAGTCACGAGCATCTATTAGAGTATAAATACAACTACAAGACCTAAAATATACAAAGCCAGAATAATGAACCAAAAAAGAGAAAAATGGTGTTGCGAACGCAGGCAGTCACCTTGCTACACCTATAGCTTTGCCTCTTATCAGCCAAAACCGGCTACCGAGTGAACAAAATACATGCATCTGCACGCGAGGTGCAGGAAGTAAAGTGAGTACTCCAACTCAGTGAGTAATAAGGGTAAATAACAACTGAGCAGTAAGAAATCACGTAAAGCAAACCATCATGCTATATGGGAGCAATGAAAATCCCTTTGAGAGAAAGCAATGAAACTGTAAAACCTTTAGAAATATCTTAGCTCAGTGTAAAACCTCTTTTGAAAATGACGTTTTCAACAGTTATGCAATTGAATGCAAAAAGAACACATAGTATGGATAAGCATGGAAGTCCGCCTCTCGGGCACCACTCGGTTATCAGATAATACCAGAACAACAGGTGAATATTGCAAGAAGAAGCATAAACAGCATAAAATGGCAGACAAATGAAATAAGGTAAACACATAGATCGTTGTGGCGTGCAGCCCGATCCATTTAACGTCGACGGCGCTCACTAGGGATGTGTACAGACTCCGGATGGGCTCCTACAGCCCAAGCACAATATCAAGCCATCTCGTGGCATCAATAAGGCTCTCGGCCTCAATAACAATATAGTACCGCTGCGACGTGCAGCACGATCTATAAGTATCCTCACAACACACGCCCTGAGCCTTACTCAGTCAACAAAATTACGTAAGACACTCAGGCAACAATAAAGTATGATGCTCAGCCCAAAACATTTTATGGAAATATCATTTCGAGTATTTAAAGCATAATAACTTGGCTGAGTTTTTAAAACAGTGGAAAATACATAACTGAGTTCAAATATTAAATCAGTGAGGAATTATCAACAACAATCCTCGAAGGGTTCGAATAATAGGCACGAAGCCCAAATATAGCAGTCAGCCCAAATTATGGTGATAACAAGTAATTTCAATCAAATACGCAGTAAATTCATCAATCGGGATGGATCCAGTCACAAATCGCCAAGGGTGCTCTACCCCACGCTCGCTATTCGGCGTGCAAGTCACCTCATTGTAGCACTATGATGTGCAAGTCCGGGGTTTCTAACCCTCAGAATATCATTTACAATCATTACTCACCTCGAACCGGCGAAATCTTTAGCTCACGATGCCTTTACTTCTCAAATCGGCCTCCACACGCGTCGAATCTAACCAAAATCAGAGCGAATACATCACAATATGCTAAGGGAACAAAGCCCAAGCGAAAACAATCAATAACGGGCATAAATCCCGAAATTACCAAAACCCGAGTCCCGGGCCCACTTCTCAAATCTCATAAATTTTCACATTAATGGATTCCTTATCTCGCTACGAGTCTATACATATCAAAATCACAAGAATCAGAGTCCATTTGGCCCCTCAAATCCCTAGTTTAAGCTCTCTTAGGTTCAAGCCTTAAACCACCATTTTTGTACCTTAATTCCTTGAGTTTTCAGTTCTAATCCATGTATTTACACCATATAATCATGTTCTAGGTCCAAGAATTCATACCTGATCAAAGGCCTTGAAACCCTCTTCAAAATCGTCCAAAAACTCTCCAATTCCGAAGCGAAATATGTTGCTCTTCCAAAAATTCGCGAAGAAGACTAATTAATAAATTTGTCCAGTCCTCTCGCTTCTGCGGTCCAGTTGTCGCTTCTGCGGCCTTCTTTCGCTTCTGCAAAAATTCTTAAAATCCCAAGGCCCGCTTTTGTGACCTCATTCCCGCATCTGCGGCTTCGCAGATGCGGTTTCCCTGACCGCTTTATCGGAAACAGCCTTAAGCCTAGGACTCGCATCTGCGGCTTCTTCCTCCGCTTCTGCGCGACCGCACCTGCGGTCCCACAACCGCAAGTGCGAAAATACCAGATACCAGCAGACCTTAACCATGCAAAAATTCCAAAACTCTTCTTTTAACCATCCGAACGCACCCCGAGGCCCCCGAGGCCCCCGAGACCCCCGGGACCTCAACCAAAAACACAAACATGATCCAATACCTTATTCAAACTTGCTCCAATCATCAAAAAACCACGATTAATACTAAAACCATCAAATTACATCAAATCCAAGCCTAAGTTCTTCAAATTCTTTCGAAACTCACATTCGATCAAAAACCCAACAAAATCACCTCCGAGTCACCTGAAATTTTACACACACGTCCCAAATCACCTAACGAAGCTACTGCAACTCTCGGAATTCCATTCCGACCCTCGGATCAAAATCTCACCTATCTGGAAATCGCCAAAATGCTAACTTTGCCAATTCAAGCCTAATTCTACACCAGACCTCCAAAATCAATTCACACTCTTAAGTCACAAACCAACCCCCGAAGCTAACCGAATCACCAGAAATCGCATATGAGCCTTATAACTCATAAGTCAACCTCCGGTTGACTTTTCCAAACCAAACCTTCCTTAAAGAGACTAAGTGTCTCATTTCCTACCAAAATCAATCCAAATCAACTCTAACATAGCGAATACCGATAATGAAACATGAAGAATCATAAAATAGGGGAAACAGGGTGGTAACTCCTGAGACGACGGGTTGGGTCATCACATCCTCCCCAACTTAAACAAACGCTCGTCCTTGAGCATACCCAGAGTTGTCCTAGAAGGCAACCAATAGCTGAATGACCTTACCAAGCATATACCCGGGCGTGATCCCATGTCACCCTATCTTGCATAGGTCCGATAACACAACACAGCTAAAATTCCACAATCCATCTAGCCCATAAACTATAGAACCACATTGCACTTTCCGAAATCATACACAAGATCAGAACCTCATATCTATATTAAGAATAAGACCGAACCAGCTGTAACAACCCGTACCTGCAAGCTCAGGTGCAATCATATGATATACTACATAACCCAAACACTCGAAATGATAACTTCTATCCACAGCAGTTGCCCACAACACCCGAATACCTGTAAAAAATCTCTTATCGACTAAGGTTTTATTCGAACACTTTCATATATTGCCAACGATAAATGAAACACACAATAAACCGTAACCATTTCTCAGATCAACCATTCATGAAACCACTTCCCTTTTGACTAATACCACAGCAGATTCCGAGCCGAACCTCGATATTATCCTTCCCACGAGCTGAAATCAAATCCGTTCGTATTCATTAGTGACCCCAATGATCACCTCGAATCCAACACACCACTCTAGTGATATGACACCTCAATACAGGCCTAAGACACAACTTGCATAATACGCACACCAATAAGAAACGGTCATACTCAAATCATGAAAAATAACCCAAATGAAAGATTTGTACCTCAAGCTCATCAGTACCATCACAACACAAGGCTGAGACCCCATCTCACATCATAGAAATAGTACACCTGAATCTACCCCGAAGGTCATATCTCCACGTAGCCTCGCTACAAATACGCGATCCTATCCAAACATTGTAACACCTGAAACACCTCAAGTAACCATGCTCAAATCGACAGCCACACACAATTTTATGTCTCGAACCAAGGCAATTCATTACAACCATGGTGAAACAAATAACATACGCCACGTAACCCGATAGGTCATAACCAATACTCAACTTACCGAGCAACACCCAATTACTCTTCCCGCTCGACTTCCATATGAATCCCCAATAGAACCGCACCACATGTTCCCATAACCAACAAATCATAACGTCTCACAACACCGAAAAGCAACTCAAGCTAAACATGTATCCACATCGGCCTATCAACGAACTCATTACCAAGAAAGCCTGAAGCTGCTCCTTCCACTACTATAACTCCCGCCGGAGCCGTACGATACGGTGCCTGACACCAAATCAATATCGAAATCCACAACCTCGCCCGGCCATAAGAAACGCATCCGAAAGGTCCCTCAACACCGAAACTAAATCAATATAAGAAGCCTCAGCGCCGACACTCATCACAAGAGCCCAAGTAAGAAAGATAATCCTTCCCAGCTATCCGCTGGGTCTTCAAAATATAAAACCACTCTACCAGGATATACTCCGACACACCTCGCCAGTCAACCCGTAGCATTCCGGCATAGACCACAGCGCAATAGTCCAGAATAACCCAATACTGAGACAACCAGCCTAAACCCCAATATCACTTCCAAACCCAAAATGCCAAGCATAAAAGATCTGTTTGGGTCTCCAGACCCCGATAGTCACTAGACAGCCGATACACGCGACTCACAACAACAATATAGCCTGAACACAAGAATCTCCCAGTCTCCAACTCCATATAGCACACAAATTACCATACCTGATCCCAATTCCGCCATCTGAATACATATCACACATCAAGTACCCAATCATTACACGAAAGATATTCTAAAATTCCCCTGTTCCACCAAACAAACTCATATATCACCAGTCGATCCAACAAGAAAGTGTCGTAATACTACCGAAGTATCATCAGTTTAATCACATCACCCCTTTTCGAGACAAATACCTCGTCAAATCACTTCCAATTAGCAGTACCATTTTCCTTGATTATCTGAGGCTACCCGTTGCTTAAGAGTTTTATGAACTTCCCTTCAGAACTGAACTGTAACCTAGCACATGCCAGTCCCGGTCCTCTACGACATACCGCATATACCATACCATCCAAGGATAACATGAAAACTTTTATCTCCCTTTCGAGCCATAGAAATCTACTTACTCAACTAGTCAAGAACTTCCATTGATCCCATCTAGAAGAAAAATCACTACACATTCCATGTCTCTGATATTCGTAGAAAATGCACCTCTTCAACCACGGTAGAAATCAACAAGAACTCTCTCAATTCTGTTTGCATAGATTAAACTGCCAGGACGGAATCATTCTAACTCGACCAAGCTAAACAAGCCATCAAAACCCAAGAGCATTGCTGCAAAATGCTTGTAAGGGCTCATTACCTCGAACACATACAAAGAATTAATCATATCCTTACCATACCAATTCGGTCTACTATCAAGCTATTCCGTTTCTCAAATTTCCCTTCTGATTCATCATTAACTTAATATTCCCCCTTGCTGTAGCACCACGGTTCCTCAGCCCAGGCTCACTACACGAGACCACACTGTCTAAGACCCATAAGCTACTGAATCCTCTCTCAAATATTCCCAGAAACACCACATTCCAAAATATTTTACTCTGAAGAACTTCCTGCGAATCTAAATCCGTTACTTTTACTTTCCAGATACTGATACATAGAATCCCATAATTAACATATCATAAAAATACCACAAATCTTTACCTCTTCCAATGAAAACTCAGTTTCTAACACACCTACAACTTTAAAATACCCGATTGTTTCCTATAGAATCTTTAACATATTAGAGCCATTCTCGAGAGTCATTCACTCTCCTTCAAATACCATTTACCTGATCACACGAACAGAACCACTCGTGTCTCATTAGCACTCTAACACCGCAGGATATGACCTCATCCCAATACAAATAAACATCTTCATGCTCCATGCACCAAGCATTCTTTACCAACAATAGCTTAAGACATCTTGTGATTCTCACACATCTACGAAGCACCATATAACCTTTGTCAAAATTTTCCTTCACTCGTGCCATCCTCGGCTCAATTTATGCGACCAGAACTGATTCGTCAGCATGCCTCAAATCGGAACCAACATAGTACATAACTATGCAATCAGCTAATCAACAGCAACCTCCCCAACTCGGCCCGAAGCCATAGATCAAAACGCACAATAACTCATAACGCATATACTCCATACTGCCTTAATACCATAGTGAGACTAAACTCAATCCTTCTTAAGCTTGTGGAAACACAATTCATCTAGAATTTTTAACTCTTCTGCAAATCTCGTATTCACTCACACCACAGTTAAGCCTACTCTCTAGGCGATCCAATTTAGATGTCAACACATGTTCTTCACTTGTAAATGAGACCTTCTAATAGATAACATAGGATCACACAACCTTATAACACTCCGAAGGAGATGACCCACCTGTTTTGCCTCCAACTACCATTCTTGTATACCTTCCACCGCCACAAGCATTACGTAGTCACTTGATCTGCCTGAGTCTGGACTCACACCGCAACATGAAGTTTACTTCAATCCCAACTAGGAGACATGAAAAGATTCTTCACGACCCCATAACTCGGGCTACACATCCAGTCATAATGGAAATCATACACTTAATAGTTTATTTATCATCCAGCAGACCCTCTTCATTACTTTCAAGTCACATAGATACATCTCGCAGTACCAGCATACTCGTCGCATGGCTATCCAACCGTCACTTCCACTAATAGGGAAAATACTGAACATATAAGTTCAAAACACTTATTCACACTATCAGCACATCGATGCTCAAGCCATAGGCAAAGATCCGGCCTCAAGTTCTCCAGACTAGCCCATCATCAAACTCATAGAGATCATATCTCGCCCCTTGATCGGGGAATCACAAGCCATCAAGTCACATCTGATACTGAGCGCTCATGTGCGCTTACAAACGCGTGCAAGGAAATTTCAAGAGTTATATTTCAAGCTGAATGAAGGACGCACGATAAGAATTCCAAGAATGTGAAGTTTTTCTAAAGGTTATGCAACCTCTCAAGGATAAATACATACGCTCTGTACCGATCCGCGAGACTTTAATAAATCGGCTCATGACGCATGAGACCTAGTAACCTAGGCTCTGATACCAACTTGTCACGACCCAAACCCCGCACTGGTCGTGATGGCGCCTCTCGTGAGGACGAGGCCAGCCAACTAACCCAACTCGTCTCTTTCAAATAGTTAAGCATAAATGATTAGCAAAATATGAATTAATAATGTTAATCAACAAAATTATAACCCAACACAGCCCAAACCGGGGTGTCACAAGTCACGAGAACCTATCAGACTATAAATACAACTACAAGACCTAAAATATACAAAGCCAAAATAATAAACCAAAAGAGAGAAAAATGGTGTTGCGAACACAAGCAGTCACCTTGCTACTTCTATAGCTCTACCTTTGATCAGCCAAAACCCGCTACCGGGTGAACAAAATACCTGCATCTGCACGCGATGTACAGGGAGTAAAGTGAGTACTCCAATTTAGTGAGTAATAAGGGTAAATAACAACTGAGCAATAAGAAATTACGTAAAGCAAACAATCATGCTATATAGGAGAAGTGAAAAGCCCTTTGAGAGAAAGCAGTGAAGCTGTAAAACCATTAGAAATATCTTAGCTCAGTGTAAAACCTCTTTTGAAAATGACTTTTTCAACATTTATGCAATTGAATGCAAAAAAAAACACATAGTACGGATAAGCACAGAAGTCCGCCTCTCGGGCACCACATCGGTTATTAGATAATACCAGAACAATAGGTGAATATTGCAAGAAGAAGCACAAACAGCATAAAATGGCAGACAAATATTATAAGGTAAACACATATATCGCTGCAGCGTGCAGCCCGATCCATTTAACGTCGATGGCCCTCACTAGGGGTGTGTACAGACTCCGGAGGGGCTCCTACAGCCCAAGCACAAATCAAGCCATTTTGTGGTATCAATCAGGATCTCGGCCTCAATATCAATATAGTATCACTGCGACGTGTATCCCGATCCATAAGTATCCTCACAACACAGGCCATCGCCCTTACTCAATCAACAAAATTACGTAAGCTACTCAGGCAACAATAAAGTGTGATGCTCAAGCCAAAACATTTTATGAGTATTTAAAGCATAATAACTTGGCTGAGTTTTTAAAATAGTGGAAAATACATGACTGAGTTCAAATACATAATTAAATCAGTGAGGGATTATCAACAACAATCCCCCAAAGGGTTCAAATAGTAGGCACGAAGCCCAAATATAGCAATTAGCCCAAATTATGATTATAACAAGTAATTTCAGTCAAATACGCAGTAAATTCATCAATCAGAATGGACCGAGTCACAAATTCCCAACGGTGCTCTACCCCACGCTCGCTATCCGGCGTGCAAGTCACCTCAATATAGCACTATGATGTGCAAGTCCGGGGTTTCAAACCCTCAGAATATCATTTACAATCACTACTCACCTCGAACCGGCGAAATCTCTAGCTCGCGTCGCCTTTGCTCCTCCAATCGGCCTCCACGCGCGTTGAATCTAACCAAAATCAGAGCGAATACATCACAATATGCTAAGGGAACAAAACTCAAGCGAAAACAATCAATAACGGGCACAAATCCCGAAATTACAAAAATCTAAGCCCTGGGCCCACTTCTCAAATCTCATAAATTTTCACATCAATGGATTCCTTATCTCGCCACGAGTCTATACATATCAAAATTACAAGAATCAGAGTCCATTTGACCCCTCAAATCCCTAGTTTAAGCTCTCTTAGGTTCAAGCCCTAAACCACCATTTTTGTACCTTAATTCCTTGAGTTTTTAGTTCTAATCCATGTATTTATACCATAAAATCATGTTCTAGGTCCAAGAATTCATACCTGATCAAAGCCCTCGAAACCCTCTTCAAAATTGCCCAAAAACTCTCCAAGTCCGAAGTGAAATATGTTGCTCTTTCAAAAATTCACGAAGAAGATTAATTAATAAATCTGTCCAGTCCTCTCGCTTTTGTGGCCTTCTTCCGCTTCTGCGGAAATTCTTAAAATCCCAAGGCCCGCTTCTGCGACCTCATTCCCGCATCTGCGGCTTCGCAGATGCGGTTTCCCTGACCACTTCTGCGCCAACAGCCTTAAGCCCAGGACTCGCATCTGCGGCTTCCTCCTCCGCTTCTGCACGACCGCACCTGCGGTCCCGTAACCGCAAGTGCGAAAATACCAGATACCAGCAGACCTTAACCATGCGAAAATTTCGAAACTCTCCGTTTAACCATCCGAACTCACCCCGAGGCCCCCGGGACCTCAACCAAAAATACAAACATGATCCAATACCTTATTCAAACTTTCTACAATCATCAAAACACCACGATTAACACAAAAACCATCAAATTACATCAAATCCAAGCCTAAATTCTTCAAATTCTTCCGAAACTCGCATTCGATCAAAAATCCAACCAAATCACCTCCGAATCACCTGAAATTTTGCACACACATCCCAAATTACCTAATGAAGCTACTGCAACTCTCAGAATTCCATTCCGACCCTTGGATCAAAATCTCATCTATCAACCGAAAATCTCCAAAATGCTAACTTCGCCAATTCAAGCCTAATTCTATATCGGACCTCCAAAATCAATTCCGATCACACTCTTAAGTCACAAACCAACCCCCGAAGCTAATCGAATCACCGAAAATTGCATCTGAGCCTTATAACTCATAAGTCAACCTCCGATTGACTTTTCCAATCCAAACCTTACTTAAAGAGATTAAGTGTCTCATTTCCTACCAAAACCAATCCAAACCAACTCTAACGCACCGAATATCGATAATGAAATATGAAGAAGCATAAAATGAGGAAAACGGGGCGGTAACTCCTGAGACGACGGGTCAGGTTGTCACACACTCACAATAGGACAATCCTAAATCATAGCCAGACTTAGTGAAAACAGTAGGGAAAAGCCAAACAACTCAGGCAAACACACCATTTTTATTCCAGAAATGCAATATTCACCAGTTTATACATATATACAAATTCCTCATCAAGAAGAAACGTAGAGCTTAACTTAATATTGTACTTGAGATATTCTAAAACAGAAGAGTATGATAGCAGAAACATGAGACTTCATAAAAAGGATTTAGATTACATTGTTTTTATAAAGTCGGCAACCTGAGAAACCTCATCTACAATCTAAGAATGGTGTAAAATAAGAGCAGATAATTTAGCAACTTGCTTCACTATCAGACTCCGCCTAACTAAATAATCTCTATGAGATGACAGAAGATATATCTATGGCTTCTTGGGAAGAGAAAACAATTATGCTAATGTTCTTTCATTTGATCATATTACACAAAAAGAATGCAAGATAAATACGGGGTGCGGGGCGCAGACTGTTCGTTCTAGTCCCAATTTGGTCCAGAGAGACTGTTATTTAGATAATCTTTCTAACATCTCGTGAATTAAAATGAGTCACCTCATTATGATGAATATGTGAGTTACACACAAAGATAAAGAGAGAGTTTTATTTAAAATAGACCTGTGCAATTATTTCAATTGGTATTTTCCAGTTTCTTTCACATAATTTCCTTAAAGCAACATATCATTGGTCTCCTCCATCTTCAATTCTCCCCTAATAAGAAAAAATAAATTAGATACATTAGATAGCTAATATATAAATTATATAAGTCCAGCTAAATTTTGAGTAAGAATGTTAAAATATTAGAAATCAGTGAGCGTAGTTGAAGAATCAACCATTAGTCTTCCTTTTAGTCTTAAACCTTGAACTTTCAAAATAACATAAAATATTACAAGATCACGGCCTCGCAAATCATATAGATGATCCAAACTTCCATGACAATTTGACCTATGCCATTGTATGCTATACGAATATGGATCATCTAATATTTGGAGAGGACATGTCACCCATACATCGTGGAAATAATGATTTGCAGCAATTTTACTACCTTTTGTCTCCCAATTTTTTTATTGATTATAATTTGAAGCAATGCTACTACTATCACCTTCCAGAACTTTTTATCAATTTAATCAAACAGTATAGATAGATTAACATTTTAGAATGGTTGAATATTTGGATTAGTTGGAGATATTTGTAAAAGTTATCTTAAAACACCAGAATACATAACAACATTATGTCTTTCTAGTTTGAATTAACAAAGATAGCAGACACTATCACTACCAAGAACCTCGAGCTGGCAAATTAAAATGATAGTAGTTGTTCACATGCTTGCATACAATTTTAAAGTTGTAGAACGATTTTATATAATGTTGAACACAAATTCAATCTATCTTACTTCTCCTCTATCCAGTGTACCTTTATTGTTCAGTACAAATAGTAAGTGACCACAATAACTGATGTTCACGAATGTAATATGACAACACCAAGATGTAAAGGAGAAATTGTAGGAGATGGTGTTAAATACATGACTTCGTGGCTCTATAGAAATATTATACTTGTTCTTCTCAAATTCAATAAGCAAATTAAAAGTATCACTATAAAATTCATTCGCACCAATGCACATCATCAGGATAAATAATAAAAATAAGTTAAGTACAAATATATAGAAAAACCAGCCTACCTGGCAAAATGATCACTAAACTCTATGTTGGAGCGCCTCAACTACCAAATGGCTTAGTAATTTTAGAGATTAATGTATAGCAGAGCATGCCAAATATTACTACGCGAACTTTTGTGAAATTTATAACTAAACTAAATCAGCCCTTTAGTAACCCGTGTTGTCAAATCTTGAAAGTCAGTTGTTTGTCTAAACTTAAGGTTTTGCATTTAGTATACTGTTCAACTTAGCATATGATTTAGAGATGCTTCTTGTATTTTCTTGTCAAGAAAGCTGAAGCTTTTGTTCATTGTTTCAAACGATAGATACTACACAGAGCTATTTTTAGAACTAAAATCCTCACACATAAGAAGGCTTCTCACTGTTACCTAGAACTTTATTCTGTAATTGTCATATTTGCATTTACCCTCCTAAAAGGGACTAAGGAGTTCCAATTCTTTCTTCTCTCTTATTGATCACTTTATTCTTTTGCGGTCTCATTTATTAGACTTGTGCTATAAGATCATCACTTTTATCAGACTGCATCACTGTATATAATTCGTATTGCCTAATCCTTTTACTGATATATATTTTTCAAAAGTTTCATCCTTTTTATACTTGCTCGACAACACTGAAGTCCTTTTTATTCGTCGAAAAATAAAGCTTCCAAAAATACTAAAGTGATATTGAATCTCAACTCAAGGATGCATTTAACATTACTTAGTTTGCATATATAGTAATATAAGGTTTGTTTATTGGCATATATCACAAACAAAATGTGACACAAATAAACAGATGATACTTATACTTAAATAATTTACTAAGAAGTTAAGAAAAAAAATAAAAACAAACGGAAGTATAGTGCTAACAAGATGATGTAGAGAGACGGCTGTCACAACTCAGAGAAAAAATTGAAATAAAGAAGATAAAACAAAAATAAAATAGCAACAGCCCCAGAAATAACAAAGGTTGGAGAAAGGCACAAAATAATAGAAATGGATAAATCAAATAAAGGAACAAATAGAAAAGAAAAAAAATCAGCCAAATTAAGCACACGTACAACATAGCCTAAAACACAAAGAGGAAAATTGGCAAAACCATATACCTCCGAAATTCCGCCACCAACAGACGCAACACAACTCACAGGTACAACAAACCCCAAAACCAAAGAGAAAATGGACATATGTAGAAAAGAAATAGAAGCTAATTTCGAGAGAGACAGAAGAAACTAAGGGTGTGTTTGGTATGAAAATGTTTTCTAAAAGAGAGATAGAAGATGCACCTCTCCAACCACGGTAGAAATCAATAAGAACTCTCCCAATTCTGTTTGCACAAATTAAACTGCCAGGACTGAATCCTTCTAACTAGATCAAGCTAAGCAAGCCATCAAAACCCAAGAGCATTGCTGCAAAATACCTGTAAGAACTCATTACATCGAACACACACAAAGAATTAATCAAATCCTTGCCATACCGGTCCGGTCTACTACCACGCTACTCTATCTATCTAATTTCTCTTCTGATTCATCTTCGACTTGATATTCCCTCTTGCTGAAGTACCACAATTCCTCAACCCAGGCTTGCCATACGATACCCAAGCATAAATCCACACTGTGTAAGACCCATAAGCCACTGAATATTCTCTTAAATTTTTCCAAAAGAACCACATTTCAAAACACCTTTCTCTAAAGAACTTCCTGCAAATTTAAATTCGTTACCTTTATCTTCATGATACTAATACATAGAATCCCATAATTAACATAGAAATACCACAAGTCTTGAACTCTTCCAAATAAAAACTCGATTTCTAACCACATACACGACTTTGAGATACCGAATTACTACATGAAGCATTTTGAACACATTAGAATCATTTTCGAAAGTCATTCACTCTATTCATACTGCACTTTACCCGATCAACCGAACCAAACAACCAGCGCCTTATCGACACTTCTGACATTGCAGCACATAACCTTTCCTTAGTCAAAAATTTCCTTTACTCGAGCCATCCTCAGGCTCAATCTCCGCAACCAGAACGGATTCACCACGCGCCTCAAATCGGAATCAACATAGCACATAACCGAGCAATCAACTAATCAATAGCAAACTCCCCCACTTGACTCGAAGCCATAGATCAGAATACACTCAATAACTCATAACACTTATACTCTATTGATGCCACAATACCATAGTGAGATTAGACTCATATCCTTTGTAAGCTTCTGTAAACACAAATCATCTAGTACTTTAAATCTTTTGCAAATCTCGCAACAGTTAAGCCCACTCCCTTAAGCGACCCGAAATTTCAAATTCCAACACTTACATTTCACTTACACATGAGATTTTATAACAATCACATAAGGGTCACACCACCCCAGCACTCTTCACAGGATATAACCCACCTGCCTTTCAATTAACCTTTCTGTATACCTTCCACCGCCATAAAGTGTACACAGTCACTTAGTCTTCCTGAGTCCGAACTCATACCGCAACATAAAATTTACTTCACTCTCAACTGGAAAACATGAAAGGATCCTTCACACGACCATAACTTGGGGCTATACCTCAAAATCACGATGGAATTCAAACACCTAATAGTTCTTCTATCATCTAGCAGACCTTCCTCGTCACTTCCAAGTCACATAGATACATCTCGCAGTACTAAAATACTCATCATATAGCTATCTAGCCGTCACTTCCACTAATAGGGACAACACCGAACATATAAGTTCAAAACACTTGCTCACACAATCAGCACCTCGGTGCTCAAGCAGTAGGCAAAAATTCAGCCTCAAGTCCTCCAGACTGGCCCAAATCATCACATAGAGATCACATCTCGCCCTTAAATCAGGGAATCACAAACCATCAAGGCACATCTGATACTGAGTGCTCATGTGCACATATGAACGCGTGGAAGAAATTTCAAGAGTTACTTTTCAAGCTGAATCAAAGGACGCACGATAAGAATTCAAGAATATGAAGTTTTCCTAAAGGTTCTGCAGCCTCTCAAGGATAAATATAAATGTCTCCATACCGATCCGCAAGACTCTACTAAACCCGCTCATGACTCGTGAGACCTATGTAACCTAGGCTCTAATACAAACTTGTCATGACCCCAAATTGGCCCGGTCGTGATGGCGCCACTCGTGAAGACAATGCCAGCCGACACAACACTCACATTAACCCTTTAATCATTAAGAGTCATTTTTAATCCTTTAATTAGAGCAATATTTCATAATATAAAAAAGAAAGAAACAATGCGGAATTACTATACAAGCCCGACATCGGGGTGTCACTAGTAGTGAGCATCCATCAAGGTCTGAATACAACAAGAAGTCTAAAATAATGTACTAATCATAGTAATAGCAATGTGAGGAAGGGGAGAGGTGCTGCGAACATCATGCAGCCACCTGCTAACTCTGATGACTCCGCGTCTGAGCAAATTAACACCCGCTATCGGGTTCCGATATACCTGCATCTGCACACGAGGTAAAGGGAGTAATGTTAGTACTCCAACCTAGTAAGTAATAAGAGTAAATAAAGACTGAGCAGTAGGAAACAATGCATCCACAATCACGTCAGGCTCAATAAGCACAAAAGGCTTTCAGATCATAATACAAGTCAACCTTCTTTTTTAAGATCTAGCTTTTAGTAAAAATAATTTTTGAAATACTATCCAGCAGTTTCAGTACCATTTAAAATAATAATAGAGATTTAATGCCATAATTGGCCCCTAGGGCAAAGCATAGTTCGTAAAACAGCCTCTCGGGCAAAACAATAATCATAAACACTTCATAACTTGAAAATCTCGATGGAAATAACCAAATGCCAAATCAGTAATTAATTTCTGAACATCTCATAAATTCCAGTTTAAATAAAAGTTGCCTTAAAACATTTGTCCAACTTTCCGACAGAGGCTCAATATAAAGATGAGTGAAAACAGTCAATAAATCAACATATTCGATAGAAACTTACTTTAAAGAGGAGTGAAATCAATAAGTTCATAAACAGGCCTCTCATGCAAACATCACTCATATGCATGTATATATATCTATCACCACCGGGCTAGCATCTCTGTCACTCGTGACTCAACTCTGACCAATCAGTACTCGCACTCAGCGTTCATGCTCAATAGGTACCATACAGTAACCGATGCAGCATGCAACCCGATCCATATACTTCGTCGATGGCGCTCGCTGGGAGTGTGCAAACTCCTGGAGGGGCCCCTTACGGCCCAAGCGCAGTATTGCTACGGCGTGAAACCCGATCCAACATATTGCTGCAGCGTGCAACCCGATCCATATAAGTTATCGCTATGGTGTGCAGCCGATCCGTACACATATATTTATATATTGCTGTGGCATGCAGCCCAATCCATAGATATATAATCCTCACAACTAGGCCCTCCTCTCTCAGTCATTAACCTTACCATCAAACTCTCAGTCTATATCAGTCATCAATCTCACAATCAGACCCTCGGTCTATCCCAGTCATCATCTCACGATCACTCGAACCATCAGTAAATAGGGAACTCAGCCCAACACAGTTTTCACATTTTTTAAGAATATAGTGATAAAGCCAGATTTGAGTGATAAACAGGTAAAACATGACCGAGGATATGCTTTCAAATAAATAGGTGAGGAAAGATAGTAAAAATACCCCCAAAGGTCTCAACAAGTCGGTACAAGACCCCAAACATGGCATACAACCCAAAATATAATAACATCAACTTTTAACTATCAAATACGCATTAAAATAATCGTTCGGGATGGATTAGGTCACAATCCCCAGCGGTGCTCTACCCCACGCTCGTGATCTAGTGTGTAAGTCACCTCTAAGTAACACAAAGATGTGTAATCCGGGGTTTTAAACCCTTAGGACAGTATTTACAATTATTACTTACCTCAATCCGAGCAAAATCCTACTCTGAAATATCATTGCCCCTTGAATCGGCCTCCAATCGACCTGAATCTAGTCATAGTTAATTCAATTCAGTCAATACTAGTTATAGGAATTAATTCCATATGAAAATACTAATTTTCCAACAAAATCTGAAATTTAATTCAAAATTACCCGTGGGGCCCACGTCTCAAAATCCGATGAAACTCACAAAATCCGACAACCCATTCAACCACGAGTCTAATCATACCAAAATTACTATTTTATGATAACATTTCGACCCTCAAATCCTCAAATATATCCAACAGGGTTTTCAAAATTTTTCAACTTAAAATCACCAATTACATGTTAAAAATAACAATGGATTCGAGTAATCTCACCAAAATTGAGTTAAGAACACTTACCCCGATGTTTTCCTTGAAAATATCTCGAAAAATTGCCTCACCCAAACTCCCTTGGTCCAAAAATGTTAAAAATGGCCGAAACCATGAAATAAAGCTTTTGCCCAGTTATTTACTCTTTGCGATCACGGAAAATACTTTGCTATCGCGAAGAAAAACTTTTCATAGCCCATAATTTGCCCTTCGCGATCGCGGACAATGCTTCGCGGTCGCGAAGAAAAATTCCTAGCTCTTTCGGACAGCCTCCAGTATAATGGGCATAACGTTTTTCACACAACTCTAAATGACAAATGGTTTGATGTTCTGAAAACTAGACACAAAGGGCTATAATTTCATATGTTGCTCATTTTTTGACTCCTTATACATTGCGAGATATAGTCTTCCAAAGCCATCCCTATGTATTAGAGACCCTCCCGAACAACCTATAGTATAATCACCATAACTTTGTTTACACAACTTGAACTTTGTTTACATTTCTGAAAACTAGAGACAAAGGGCTACAACTTTTATTTTTAGATCATCTCCAAATTTCTTATAAATTGTGAGATATAAGCTTCTAAAGTGGGATCAACGCAACAGAATATTTGTTCTTCGCGATCGCAAATCACTGTACGCGATCGCGAAACACTGACTATTTTTTCGCATTTTACTCATCGCGATCGCGTCCGATTTCCCGCGATCGCATAGAACACTGTTGTAGCAAAAAACCAATAGCTAAAATAGCTTAGAAATGGTCCAGAACCATCCCAAAACTCACCCGAGCCCCCCGGGACCTCAACCAAACATGCCAACCAATCCTAAAATATCATTCAAACTTGTTCCATTCTTCGGAACGCTCAAAATAACATCAAAAAATAAAATTTTCATCGGATTCAACCTTAAAAATTTCAAAAACTCTAAAAACACATTTTTGATCAAAAAGTCTACCAAACCACGTCCAAATGATCTAAAACTTTGGACGCACATCCCAAATGATATAACGGAGCTACTGCAACTCTCGGAATTCCATTTCGACCCCTATATCAAAATCTCGCCTATCAACCGGAATTCGCCGAAATACTATCTTCGCTATTTCAAGCCTAATTCTACATCGGACCTTCAAAACCAATTCTGATCACGCTCCTAAGTCCTAAATCACCCAGCGAAGCTAACCAAATCATAAAAATTCTGATCCGAGCTCATATATAAATAAGTCAACTCTTGGTCAAACCTTTCAAATTCAAAACTTTCAACTGAGACTGTTCTTTCAAATTCATACTGATTTACGTAAAAACCAAAACCAACGATCTACGTCAGTCATAATATATCATGCAGGACAAGTCATACCCGAGAGCTGGCGATCAAAGTGCAAAAGCTCAAAACGACCTGTCGGGTCGTTACATCTAGCCAACTCCCAAAATTCAAGAAAGTAGCCACAAAGTAGTTTATTGAATTACAAAAAGCAAAACCGTATATTATGAAAAATAAAATAAAATGCCAACTCATATGCAGAACAAATTAGCAAATACTTGCAAAAAATTTTACAAAGCTGTCCAGGAGAAAATAAATTTTAGATTCCACACACACTTGATGAATACTTAATAGGAAGGAGTACAAATAAAAAAATAAAAAAGAGAGAGAACAATGAAAGAGAAACCTTGAGAGGATGAAGACTGGCTTTGGGATCGAGAGCAATGTGTATCCGGCATTTACTCTCAATCACACTCTCACGCGTTTACATATAAAAACCCTTAAATTTTTCCCTTTTCTTCTTGCTGGCAATTGATATTAGCTATGAAATTGAAAAGCATAAAGAGAGTTCAATAAAGACACTACTAGGAAAGAAGATCAAGAAAATAGGAGAAAATGATATGGGGCAAAAAATTAAAAGAAAATACATATGAGGCAAAATATTAAAAGAACATACCTGAAATTACGGTACCACTGAAAAGATGAAAAGGAACAAAGAAGATGAAGAGAACTGAAAAGTTGAAAGTGTGCATGTTTCTCTGGCTGATGGAATAAAGATCACGTGGTTTAGAAGCACATGGAACAGACACGTAATTTCTCCGACACGAAAGCAACAGTAACTGATGCTAAAAGTCCATAATACCCTCAGATTCTGATTTAATCCCTTAGAGCACACATGTCGAAACTCAAGCACTTCTAAAGTATAGAAATACTTTTAAAAATATAATTATCACTAAATTATAGTTAATCAATATATATTCTCAATTTTATTTATAATTTAACTATTATAGACATGTTTGAATTGATGTAAACGTTACCAGCTAGTGTTTTTTTGCTCCCAATTACCAACTAGTGTGTTATAGGCTTGTAGTGTATCACGAACTTAAGGGTCTATTTGGAAAGTCACCAGGTAATTGGAATTGGTATAATTATTAGGGTAGTAAATGCGCAACCTATTAATTATACAATATAGTAATTATGACGACCTATTTGTTTGTCATAACGTAATTACAAAGTAACAAATGTATTATTTGGTTGCACAAATATAATTACACAATTAGATTAAATTTTAAATTAAGTAATTATCAAAACTTAAAAGTTAATATAATAAATATATTTCTATAAAATATTTTTTATAAGTATAAAATGATATGAGATTTAGTATTTAATATACATATTCTTTCTTGAATACATGTTAATTAGCAATCATATATTTATCAGTAATATTGTAAAAATAATTGATATATATTTTTTAAATTAATAATATTTAATTTAATTAATTTTTAAACTAAAAGTACGTCTTGTAAGAACATCATAGAATGCATGTTTGATAAAATAAATTAATATTTATAAATACAATATCATAACATTATTCAAATATTTGACAAAATTAATCTATTAATTCTAACTTATAAAAATAACATGCAATGTTAAATAACTAGCCATTACTATTAAAATAAGTCAATTGGAACCATAAATATAACACAATATCAAAATCTAAAAGAAAAAAAAGTTTAACATATGTTAAATTACAACATAATAAAAATAAGTTTCAATACAATTTAAGGTTACGAAACATAATAAGTATAAACCTCATTCAATAGCGAAATTCTACTTTAATGATATCGCTTATTATTTGCCAAGTTTGTTAGACTCATTATTTCTAATATTAAGAGGTGTAGTTTAAAAAACTAGAATAATAACGCAATTATGCTAAATGAAGAAAATAAAACCATAAGAAATAAAATATACAAATAATTACATAGAATCACAAGAAGTAAAGGTAGAGAAATAAATGATAAATAGAGTAATGTACAAAGAAAAATATATTTAAATATAAAAAAAATAAATTAAAAAGTAAAAGTATATTTAAAAATAAAAAGAAATTAAAACTATGAAAATAAAAAAATAAAACATAAAGAAAAAAAATTAAAAAGTAACCTTGTAATTAACACAAATTGTCAACCCCCTCCCTTGAAATTGAAGAGTGTAATTATACCTCTCTAATTACACCCAATTTCATGTTGGTATACAAACATGCCAAATTATATAATTACACTCAATTTCAATTTCGAGGTGCCTTTCCAACCATGCCGTAAATGTATGGGGTGTGAAATGAAAAAGGTATAAACATAACGGGCGAAGTTGAAGATACGGTAAATTAGGCGCAATACAAGCTCCGGAAGGACACGGAAAGCACCGTGAGTCGTCGACTTCCGGCTTCCAACAGGAAAGGTGAGAAATTTTTATAACTCAGTCATCGGAATTCTGATACCTGTGAAAGCGGAGAAAATGGTACTTTCACAGAAGATTCACGAAGCATTCAAGGGCACAGTGGAGAGGATCACTAGCCCTCGCACCGTTTCTGCTTTCAAAGAGAAAGGTGTTGTCAGCATCAATGAGTTCATCATCGCCGGCGATAATCTCGTTTCCAAATGCCCTACTTGGTCTTGGTAAATCCTTCACTTCGTTTTCCACCTTCAACTTTAGCATCAATTGCTCACTTGAAGTCAAAAATAGAGAAAAAAAAGGTGAAAAAAGAAAAACCGAAAAATATCTGAGAAAGCGGAAGAGAAGACAGATTTTATCGTCTAACTTCTATGCATAGGCTCCAATTCATGCTCAAAACTTATGTGATATGGAATCAGATCAGCATACGTGTATATGATGGTACAATTAATTATTACTATAGAACTTGGTGTGTATATATAGTCATTGTAATGACTTGTAGGATTAGCTGACTTGTTGTCGGAGACGGACCCAGGCTCAAAGCCCGTGGTTGCAGAGTATATCTGTAGACTTAGTATAAATGTATTATTGAAGAAGTTTCACCTAGATATATAGCTATAGACATAAGTAGTTAGTGTCCTGCACTTGCTGCTATAAGAGATGGATTTGCCCCTGCTTCTTGTTTTCAAATTCAAAAACTTTATGGCCGAGCAGTTATGTTTTTCTTTTGAGTTTTGACTTACCATATGACTGCTCTTTCTTTCTTCTCTGGTATTGATTATCGACGAGCTAAGATGATTGATGCCCATTATTATTAGTTATGTCGTCTGAAGTGATGAATTTACTGACTAGAGACTATTGATATCTCCCATGCTTTAGGTTTTACTTTTTTCAGTCTTCAGGGTGTTGTCTACTTTTGCTTGTTCTACATTGATTCTCGGCTTCTGATGCATATTATTTTACTTTGAAGATGAAAAATTTGTTTGCTTTCTAGGATTTTGTTTAAGCATTGGTCAAGGTAGTATTATTGCTCTCTGTTACTCGTATCACACTTCAATTGTTCATTTACAGGGAATCAGGTGAACCTAGCAAGAGGAAGTCATATTTACCTGCTGACAAGCAATTCTTGATAACTAGAAATGGTACTTATCATATAACTCGTCCACTCTTCATAGCATTCAATGCATTTGGGTTGACTAACTGATGTGCTCATGATGATTTCATTTTTTATCCACAATTAGCTAGAGTATTAATTTTCACTCCTTTATTAT
Source organism: Nicotiana glauca (assembly GCA_026770625.1). NCBI lineage: Eukaryota > Viridiplantae > Streptophyta > Magnoliopsida > Solanales > Solanaceae > Nicotiana > Nicotiana glauca. The sequence continues at coordinate 22,606 of MU765630.1, read as the reverse complement.
AGGAAGAAGCAGAGTTGATTTTGTAAAGCTAAATTAGGTGTTACAAGTCCTTCAAAAATTTGAGAAATAAGTTCTGATAGAATTGCCAAGTACTTTCTACGTGTTGCTTGGTCTAAACGCAGTTGATATACCAATTTAACTGTTTGAACAAATATTATTTTCCCTTTCCCACCTACTACATCATCAAATTCTGGAACTTCAAGAATTACACAAATTAAACTTTGTTTTCATGATAACTTATAAAAAAAACTTTCTTATCATGCTAATTTGAGTATACCTTTTTTGATATTCACTTGCTCTTAAACGTCAGCTGATCATCTTTTTGGAATGCCTAGAATGGAAGAATTTTATCATTCACCAGTAAGTGACGTGCCAATTTAACTTTTATCGCAGTTCCTTGCTTGAGGAGAGCCGCATCAGTAGAGGAAGAATATGAAGCTGCTGGAGGTGAAGTTCTGCTTGATAATGAGGAAAATGATGGTTGGCTTGCCACACATGGGAAACCTAAAGGTGTTCTTCATAACTGTGTGTCTAACAACAAATTGTGTTATATCATTGTGACATTTGTCCCATTTATTTCGTAGAAAGCAAAAGTGACGAGGATGACAACTTGCCATCAATGGAAACATTAGAAATTAGCAAAAGGAATACTATCCAGTCAATCTCCTCATACTTTGGAGGCGAGGAGGAGGAAGATATACCAGACATGGGGGAGTACAATGAACCTGACAATCTCATTGAAACGGATCCTGTATTTGCTGTGGTTTCCTTTTCTTTTCCCCTTGTTTCTTGCTCTTCTAAAAGTGTGTGATTTGTGGTTAATCTCAACTATCTTCAGTTTCACCCTGCTGCAATTTCTTGTGTTTTATCTTCAAAAGGCTTTCTACAGAGTTTTTGCGTCTATCTGCTGTGACTTTCTTTTTAATCATACAGAGGAATTGTTATATATTACAAAAAAATGATCTATTCACTTGGTTGTTACTGTTCATACTCATCAAGTAAATTGCATGATGGTAACAAGAATGCTTTTGATATCGGTTTCGCTTGACGCTAGTGGGAGTTCATATAAGAAGAATATGCATGCATTTGTTGGACCATTAGTTACAGTTGTCATCAGTGGCGGAGGTAGAATTTTCGCTAATGGGGTTCAAATAAGAGAAGGTTAAAAAATTAAAAGAGACTGTGGCCAGTTGGAATTGAACAACAACCCCACAAAGGTTGACCCCCTCGTTGACCCCTGAGCTATGCATTTGGGTTGTGTCAAGGGGATTCGCAATATAATATATAGAGGCACAAAATGTTTTTGCATATAGTGTAATTTTCTGGCAAAGGGGGTTCGGCCGAACCCCCTTAAATCTGCCCCTGGGTGTCATAGTGCTAGAATTTGTGGGACTCGATACGTGCATATATCTAAGATAATTTGTATTATTGAACATGATGTGCTAAAAATTTGAACTAAAGCAACATTGCAAATATTAAGATTTTTTTCCCACTATAACAAAAAAGAGATGGAAATGGGAGATGGTGGGTAAAAGTCAGAAATGTAGGTGTAGTGAAGAGACGAAAATGCCCCATGGTTGCTGATATTAATAGTGCAAACACAAGGACCATTCTGGCTTCCAACTTTTGTGTCATGCACAGTTGGTTAGCAATGGCCAACCTACATGAAGAATCATGGGTGTTGAAGCGCCCATTGTATTTGACCAGATTTGATATTCTTACATAGGCAATGAGGAACAAGTACCATAAAATTCAGTGAGCACCCTTAAATATAAAAGACAAATCGGTCCGCTTGGAAGCTGGTGATCTGCCAAACATTGTGGTGCAGGATCATTTCCTGCTTTGAACAATTTCAGCTTAGATTTTATTTTTTGCCTTTCATTTTTCTTTATCTGCTTTCTTATTATCCAATTTTTCTTTTTTTGCTTTCTGTTTTACTTTCGCTTTTCTTTTTTTACTTTCTTCCCTATTCCCCCAAAGCCTCGTTCTCAAACTAGAACTCTTTTCTTTCCTTTTCTATTTTCAATTCTTAATTCCTCTTTCCTTTTGTATTGTCTTCCTTTTTCTATCCCATTTTCCCACAAACAAACGAAATTTTCTCTTTCCCCACAACACGGCATAACTCCTTTTCAACTCCTCTTTTGGAGCTCCTTCCAACAAGCACTCATGACTGTAAAATCTTGGGTCCGCTACTGCTGGTTAGTTTAAGGAATTGAGGTTTTATTAGTACTATAGATGATCACATTTACCAACCACATGGATCTTATAACTTTCATGGCAAAAGTTGAATGTGTAACTATTCAACCACTAAGACATTCTTGGAAAAGATCTGTTCGAAAGTCTCTGAACAGCTAAGGTTACAACTCAACAGCATACAAGTACAAATGATTATGAAAGTCTTGTGGAGATCATACATGTTACTCGAGAACCCTCTGCATCTATTTGCCCGTATGAGGCCTGTGCTGGCTTATGAGATTATATAATAAGTTTATGGTTTTCTGCAGTTAATATGTTCTGGAAAACGATCTGTTCAAAGCTAATGGTATTGTTTTAAAAAAAAAAAAATTAAACAAATAAGGTTACTATTCAAGAGCGTACAAGTGCAATTGCAATGAGAGTGTATTGGTCAGTCACTTGATTTTTTTTTGGTCCAATCCATTTGCATCTCCTTTGCTGTGTAAGAACCCATGCACGTATACACATTAATATACACATTAATAAATAAGTTAATGGTTTTAAAGGAAGCCTTGTAGAGCCAGTTAATTTATTTTCTTGGGTTTTACTTTGTTGGTGTGAAAAAAGGGTCACAAGTCCTTTGGCTATTTTTAATGAATTAATATTGTCCTCCTTGAGGGAAAGAAGGTTGTGTTGTTGGGGGGTTGGGTGGGGTGGGTTTCTTTCTCAAGTTGAAATCTTTTAACTGAGTAAACAGCATTTCCTTGGGGAAAATCATTTTTGATTATAATTATTTAGGTACCATTCTGTGTTAGAAGATTTTTTCCCTATGTTTTTCTGCAAATTTGTTAAGACTTCAGATACAAGGGCTGGATTTCAGTAAATTATCATGCTGTGAGATTCTTTGATCACAACGCCAATATTTTCAATTTGTCATGAAATTTTCGCAGGCTACCCTTCAGACAGAATATCTTGTGGCTCATGAGCCTGACGATGACAATATTCTAAGAACCCGAACTTATGATATCAGCATCACGTAAGGCAACTCATTCATTAGATTAGTCATTCTTGTGCTTCCAATTTAACATAAGTGCTTATTTGCACAATTGTGGGCCTTATTTAGATGTCTCATTTGGCTTAAGGAAGTGTTATCAGATGGTTACTTTTTGCAGGTATGATAAGTATTATCAAACCCCTCGTGTGTGGCTCACTGGATATGATGAGGTCAGTCATAATAAACTGCTGTTATTTTAATTAATTGTTGGTTTTCATACTACAACAACAGCTATGCCTCAATCTCAAATTAGTTGGATCGGCCATATGAATTCTCAATATCTTCTCATTTGATTCCTGTGCTCAACAATTTGTTTAAGACAAGTTTGCATATATATATATAAAATCAGCTAATTAGTGGTTCCTAGAATAGAAAGTCCCATGAGTTTCCTTTCTTTTTTGTATCACTTTTTATATATGCTTGATGTACTCGGATTTTCCTCCAATTGTTTTTTCTCCATTATTTATCAGTAACTTCAGAAACTAATGCAAACACATGATCCAATCTAACTGAAATCTGCTCTGATTATGAAAAATATAGCCCATGTCATTTTCTCTGCAGATTTTTCTATTTCAAAATGACTGTTTATCCTGATTTTTGCTATTCACAAAAGAAGTTAAAATTTGCAGCAATATCTAATGCAGTGTATTAGATTATCTAATTCATCTTATCCTCCCCAGACCCCACATGTGGGAATTCACTGGGTTTCTTGTTGTTGTAATATCTAATGCAGTGTATCGCAGTGTATCATCTTTGAGTTTACTGGTTCTGATAAACTGAATACTGGAGTTCCTGAAATCCGACCTTATCTTTTATTTTATATTTATCATGCCGTGCTTATATTTCTTTTATCTGCAGAACTATGCAGTGTTCCTTTGCGATGAAATATAGCTTACCTATTTTAATGATTGATTTCTTTTGCCTATTTCCAAGTACTGCTTGAAGCACCGTATTCATACTTAACAATTCAGTTAACGCTGAATCAGTGTGGTTCCCTTATTGAAAGCCACATAAGCTATATTCTGGTCTTTCAAAACATCATTATACAGGAGATAATGTATGTTCCTCTGAAGAAATAAGATTCCCTTTCTTAGACATGCATCACGGTCTTCTCTGCAGAACTTTATAATTGTTTGAAAACTGATCAACTATGAAAACTTTTGGGCCTTTGGCATTTCATGAGGCCTAAGTTTTTGTTTGACGCATAGTAAATGAGTGCTGCTCTTGTTTTTATATGGCAGTCAAGGATGCTTCTGCAACCAGAACTTGTACTTGAAGATGTCAGTCAAGACCATGCACGTAAAACGGTGAGCAACATGTTTTAGGTCTGGATGTTATTTATGGACAAGCTTCAGTTAAATTTTTGAGACATTAGCTCTTTTCCTTCTTTAAAGCTACTGCTGTTGAGTTAGAGACTCACTGCAATACAAGCAGGTGCATTGTTGCTTGAATCTAGTTCCACTACAATTTCTGATCAAGTTGGAAAAATAGTGTTGTTTCCGGGCGGAGTCTGGTTTTAAGCGCGTGTATATTTACCCTATTTCTTTTTTAAGTTCTTATGCATTTTGTGAGTTTGTCCAGGTATTTTTACCTTTAAGAAAAAGTCTGTGAATTCCTCATTGGGAAGTCTGTCACTTTACTTTTAGTTGTTGGTTGTCAATATTGTTATACAGGTAACCATTGAAGACCACCCACATCTACCAGGAAAACATGCTTCGGTACATCCATGTCGACATGGGGCTGTCATGAAAAAGATCATTGATGTTCTGATGTCACGGGGAGTTGAACCAGAAGTTGACAAGTACAGTAGATTCTAACTTTAGGTCATTTACCTATGTTTTTCAGCCAGTAATAGACATGCTCACATAATATGCATGGTACAAGATGATCTAATTTGGTCACTGGAAGATCAATAGTACATAACATATGTGGATACATGCAAATGCTTGTGCACATCATGGCAATACTGGTTATGTTAGTCATTCACTGAAATGAGCTTTGAGCTGCAGCTATAAACTGCGTGGGGATTTTAGCTTAAATTTTCCCATAAGCTTTTTCACGAGCAGTGATGGTTTCCCTCATGAAAGTTTAGGAATCATTTGTGTCTTTGCTAGAAGCTATATAGCAACCTCGCGTCATGTTCTCGGATTCTTCTTCATATCTCATTGGTGACTGCTGGAAGGGATCATGCAGCTGCAGGAGCGTCTTGTAGCCACAGTAGTCTTATACATGCTGTTTGGTTTGAATAAATTGGACACATACAAATCTTCAGTCCCATTAGATTTTTCATTTAAAAAGTAAAGCATTATGATAAAGAAATTCGTTTTACTAGATTAAAAATAGGCGTAAAAATAATTCATTTGAATTTTTTGTATATTTGCATGAGGTTTTATGATAAAAGTTTTTATCTCTTCTCTGGAACATTGATCTTAAGCACCCCAATTGACAGGTACCTTTTCCTATTCTTGAAATTTATGGCTTCCGTCATTCCGACAATTGAATATGATTACACCATGGACTTTGATCTTGGTAGCAGCAGCAACTGAATTAAGAGGTAAACTTCCTTATTTGATGTCTATAGTTCTGTGAGTTATTTCAAGCTTAGACTATATGCTAACCATAAATCAGAAATGACCTCCATTAGATAAATTTTTAGGTAACCTTGTAAGGCTTTTGATGTCGTTGGTTTTTTTTTTTGGCTGTTTGCTGTACCCAAAAAAGAGGTCTTTCTGCTTCGGCTTGTGTCTGCATTCTAAAGCCAGGGGCATAAGAGACCCCAATTGCATTCCAAAAATTGTATGCTTTATCATTTTCAGATACTAAGAGTGAATGGGGCATGGTGTCGTTTTTCTTTTCTTTTTTCGGGTTTTTCAGTATTTTGGTATGGTGATGATTTTGAATGTTCCTACTTCAATCTCGTTCCTTTTTCCCACCTCTTTTCAGATGAATATGTTGCACATAAAATGTCATGCCAGAGACCCTAGCGATGATGCGTCTCTTCATTTCATCCAACCTGTGATCAGTGTTGCTTGTACAGTTTGTACATAGCATTAATAGCTCTAATTCTGAAATATGTGGTGCATATGCTTATCATCAGCTTCCCTTGTTTATTTTACGTTTAATAAGACGAATTTGATGTTAATTTTATATATAAATTTGCACGATTAACTTAAAGGTTGAAACTTTTGTTATTAGTTTTATTAAGGTAACTGAACGAAAACAACAGAAGTCGTGATTAACTGAAATTGCTCTAAAGGGACGGTCTCTGTTTCCTACATCGATTCTTTTTCTATTTTCCCCCTTCTTTTGGTACTTAAAGTTTAGATGAGGTTTAGTTACATTAAATAACAGAGGTCAGGGCATTCTACTAACCAAATAAAGGACTGACATTGTCACCAACTCACCGTTATCACCAGCTATAATAGAACCTAAAATAGTTTGGACTTTTTTTTATAGAAGTTCTCGAAAATTTTTCATAGAAGTTTAGCCATGCTTAAATGTAAAAACAGGTGAAAATCAATCAACAAATATACTACGGAGAATAAGACAAGAATCCAAATTGATGTTTTCCTTTAAAAAAATAAATAATAATAATATTATTATTATTATTTCGGACCAAGTATTCGAAACAGCACCTTTCTTTGGATTGTTTTCCAAAATCTTCTTTTTCCCAAGATGTAATTTTCCAACCAATGAGCTTCCACAATCTGTTTTCTTCTTTATTATAATATGCTTCAACTGTTCAACATACAAGCATTATACGCCGATATACATATAGCTGATTCCTATACTTATTTCTTTTTTTCTCTGTAATTCTGTTCTGAAAAACTCAAGTATCCATTCCATTAGGGGAAAATATCCCTGATTCAATATGAGGGTGATATCAGTTGATATTCCTAAACAATTTTTTATTATAAAAAGAATAGAATAATTAGCATGATAACAGTGTCGATCTTAGATGCCTGTCACGTGGTGTTCGTTCTTATCCCCTCATACGTGAATCATCATCCGTTCTTAAATAAATTATGTTCAGATTGAGTAGGTGAACACTTAAACATCTTTAAGCATGGTCCAAATAAATCTGCCAATGCCCATGTGTGACAGCAATAAACTAGAAAATTTGCCAGGTTGATGAATAACATTATCATCTCATGCCTCTCGTGGCATATTCTTTAAACCTGCAGTAGAGACGAGACCCTCCCGAATAGCCTAATTTTCAGAAAGTAATGTAGACATTAGATTATACACCCATATATATTTACTGGTTATAGTTATTATTGTCATTACTCATTATGTGTATTTATTATTTTAGGGCTCTGGTCCCATTAGCTTTTTTTTTCTTAGCATATACAATATCCAGTTCTGCGCTCCACGTTCCCAACAAATAGATTAAAGAAAATAATTATATCAAATGGGAAAACAAAAGGCATATATAGGTAACCGATGAACCCGGAGAAAAAGAAAAGCAATGAACTGTTTATTAACTGGTACAGTACAATGATAATCTTCTGAATAATAGATGTGAATTTAATTGTTGAAATTGGAGAATAGCTTGAATATCTGAAGTCATGAAAAAGAAGAACAAAAATATTAGAGAAAGATAGAGAAGAGTGGATTCCCGATCGACCATTTACATATATTATTTTCTTTTTAATAAAAGAAATGATATGAATTAAAAGAAGAGAAAAGCAATTTAACTTTATTTTAAAAGTTGACTTAAATAGCTGGCCAGATCAATATTTACTTTCCCTAGCTTTTATATATATATATATATATACGGAAAAAGGGCTAAATATACCCCTCTACTTTCAAATATTCTTTACCTGTACCCTTCGTTATACTATTGGGTTATCCATACCCCTACCATCATACTATTGGGTTATCTATACCCCTATTGTCATATTTTGAAACTAAAATACCCCTATTTTTGGATGTAGTGCCACGTGGCAACACCAGATTAAAATGACCAATTTTTTTTTTACCCGACCCATTTTTAGAAAAGCCCACAACCCGACCCCTATTTTTATTTTTTTCCAGTTTTTTTTTTTTTTAAAAATAATTTCAGTTTTTAAAAAGTTAAAATATTTTGTTAAAAGAAATATTTTTTTTCCCTTTTTACAAATTTATTTTTCCAGTTTTTACAAAATAAAATTCTTTTAAGAAACTGAAAAAATGAATTTTTTTTTTTCAAAAACGAAAATATTTTGTTAAAAACCGATTTTTTTTTCTATTTTTATAAAAAAAAATTCAGTTTTTACAAGTTTGTTTTTTCAGTTTTTACAAAAAGAAAATCTTTAAAAAAAACTGAAAAAATGAAGAAAAAAATATTTTTCAAAAGCGAAAATATTTTGTTGGAAATATTTTTTTCAGTTTTTAAAAAATAAAAATATTTCGTTTTTGAAAAATATTTTTTTTTCATTTTTTCAGTTTTTTAAAAGAATTTAGTTTTGTAAAAACTAGAAAAATAAATTTGTAAACACGGGAAAAAATATTTTTTTTAAATAAAATATTTTAGTTTTTTAAAAAACTGAAATTATTTTTTTTAAAAAATGGAAAAAATGAAAATAGGGGTCGGGTTATGGATTTTTTTAAAAACGGGTCGGGTTAAAAAAAAGAAATGGGTCATTTTAATCTGGTGTTGCCACGTGGCTCTCCATAAAAAAATAGGGGTATTTTTGTTTCAAAGTATGACAAATAGAGGTATAAATAACCCGATAATATGACGGTAGGGTTATGGATAACCTAATAGTATAATGAAGGGTACATACAAACAATATTTGA
>MU765629.1:76860-114195 GCA_026770625.1 Nicotiana glauca | reverse complement strand
AAATAATATCAAAGCGGTAAACATTTAGCACATTAATCATGAACATATAGAGAAATCAGATATAAACAAATACAGAAATTATTCCGAGCTCGAATTCTTAAACCCTGAACCAAAGTTCTGGGTTTGTGTCCCCAGCAAAGTCGCCAGAGCTGTCATCCCTCCTTTTTTATCGCCGAAATTTAGCTTTACACCCTGTGAAGGGCATAATAAAGGAGTTTTTTCCACTTAAAGGACAGTCGGAACGGGATTTATTATTATTTATTCAGAGTCGCCACTTAGGAGATTAATGGTGTCCCAAGTCACCGATTGAATCCCGAATCGAGAAAAGTATGACTGTTAACAGTCTGCGAATCAGAAATCCGGATAAGGAATTCTGTTAACCTGGGAGAAGGTGTTAGGCATTCCCGGATTCCGTGGTTCTAGCACAATCGCTCAACTGTTGTATTTGGTTTTTATCTGATTTTAAAACATGTTCTAACCTATGTGCCTTTTATTAATAACTCGCTTTTATTATTGAATTTTCACAAGAATTGCAACGTCGTGAAAATGTATTTCGCACCACACCATACCAATACGCTTGTGACCATTAACACATTTTGACTTCGTTGAGATTTGGATTTGGGTCACATAAATGTGCACCCGTATTTAAGAAAGTAGTATTATTATAAATCGCGCCTAAAGCGTCTAACGTGTTATATCTTTTTGGGATGGCCGTGAAATTTACTAAACGGCCTCTCCTGGATAATAAGTATTTTAGTAATTAATTACTGAGGGTCCCGTAATTGTATATTTGATTTGGCGAGGCTCATCTTATTTTATTATTAAAAGGTCACGCCTAAAGTGACTAAGTTTTCTATTAGTTTTTTATCTAAAAGGAAAGAAAATCCTAGTTAAATATTTAAGAACTATTTGAACATTTGTTATTTGAATTCTCATATTTATTGGGCCAAGGATAGAACGAAATACAATCATGCTTAAAATGGATCTGGTATGGCCCGACTCGTATGAACATGTAATATCAAAATTGGGCTTATTAAGGTCATTATGGCCTGAACTGGGCTGTTCGTTTTTTGAATACTACTCTAAGCCCAAATGTTAACCAAAACAGCATTAAACATTTATCTAAATCAGTTTACCTATGTGTAATCACTAATTTAAAAAAAGATCTAAGATATTACTAAAGTTAGAATTATTACTAGAAATGAACTAATGTAAATATACTGAACTCCTATTTGGGCCTTACTATTTCTAACTAAACTTATTATTAAAACATTACAATTTAACTATCCTTAACATCAGTTTTTAACTACTATTATCAATTGAAATTTCATACTCAGATTTGTAAAATTGAAATACCGAAACACTAAAGGATTAAGTATGTAAAATATTTATTTTTTGTTTATTTGTCAATGTCTAATAATTAAATTATTTATATATAAAACTAAACAGTAGAAAATTTTCTTCTGATTTGCAGAATGACTGTAACATCTCCTGAATCTAACAGTTGTCCTATCAATACTATGATTCTAAGTTCTAAAAGTATCATTACAAGTACATCACAGGCAAAATATAGCAATAACATTCCAAAAATTAGAATTTAATTACAATTAGACTATTCCTAATGAATACAAACTGCTCTAATAAGATCAATATCTACTAAATTCTAATTACACATGAATGTATATGTTGCTAACAGATTCATCAGTAACAAATTGACCCATTTTCATTGCATATGGCTTGAATTACAACAGTAGAAGCAATTTGTGTACCTGGAAAATAACGAAATCAATGAGATTTCTAGGTCAAAAGTAACAGGAATCAACCACAGCAGTAAACAACAAACTTAGTCAGCCTCAAACAACCAGATTTAACCACAGCAACAACAGATCAACAGAAAATCAGCAGAATGACAGACCAAACAGCAGACTGAAACTCGATTTAACACAATTCCAATTCAACAGTATTTTGATAGCCAAAACCAAGTATAAGAGAAGTGCAGATTTGAAATTGCATTAGGATCAATGAAACAATGACATTCTTATGATTTTTGGAGTTTTGAAATGATGAAATGTGAGAATTGAAATCGGGAATAGCAGAAATGTTTTAGAAGATTTCAGATTTGCCAAAACTTCCTTGAAAGAGGCCGATGGAAGCCTATTTATAGAGTTTGAAGGGAGGGAAATTTAAAACTCCTGAAATTATCCATTAGTCCCCCCTTTTTATTTCAATTGTATCCCTGTTATTTATTTTTATTCGATTATTACCCCCTTATTAATGCAGAATTACCCATGTTCCCCTATCTAGAATGTTCTATTCTACTGTGTTTCCCCTTTTTCCCCCACTTCTAATTAATATTCACTGAGTTTCTCTTTTATATTGCCCATACTACCCGTAACTCCTAAGATTAATTACATTTAACCCCTTTTTGTACCCCAAATTGCCCCTGAATCCAAGTCATATTTACCAATTAACCCTATTATCCTTTACCCTTTTATCCCTATTAAATTGATTAATTTCAGAAACAGCTATAACCAATCGAATCAAATTTAAACTAACAATTCAACTCTAATAACAAACAAAATCAAACTGATAGTTAACAAAAATCGAAGAATTCCAAAAATAAAAAATCTAATCATTAATTCTATTAAACCCTAATTTCAATATCAATCTTAAAACAATCAACACAGAGATAATATTGAAAATTTATTAAAATCTATTTAATCCTATAAAAATTATTTGTTAGAATTTTTATCTTTCAGTTTCAGAAACAATATCAATTTTTAGCACTATTTCAATGGACAAAATCAAGAATCAGAAACAAAAGAACTAAACCAATCAATTTTTAAAGGGCAAACCCTAACTAATAAACCAATCTTACCAAAAGAACATGCAAACATGTTTAAACTACAAAATAGAGAAACAAGAAGAGAAGATAAAAAAGATAAGAGAAAACTTAGCTTTTTCGGACTTTTATTCCTTTCCTTCCTTCTTCCTTTTCTTTCTTTCTTTTTTCCTTTTTTAGTTGAAAAGATTTTTTTTTCCAGAACTTCAGGGGCTTGAATATCGTTTTTCTTGGATTTTGGATCTCCGGCAGACTTTTATCTATGACATTTGAGTCTTACAGTGGTCTTTGAGACTTGAGGGTTGTAGAATGGTGTTAAGGATGTTAAGGGGAATATCTGGTGAGATTTTGGTTTAATTTCAGTGAAGTAGTGTTCGCCGGAACTAGGGTTCCGGCGACACTAAATTTAATATTCGAAGGAATCTGTACTTATTCGAGGTAAACGGATTAGATAGGTGGGATGAGGAGGCTAAGGTGGTTCTGTGGTGTTAAGGGTGGAATGATTGACATAAATGGCGTCTCCCGCCAGTAGGGTTCCGGCGGGATTATGGAGAGAATTGGGGCGGCTAGGGTTTTAATGGGAAGACGGAAGATATGAAATGAATTAAGGGGTGTAACTTTTGATATATTAAAAGGCTACTGATGATCAAGGACCGTTGGATTAAAAGAATCAACGTTTGAGATCCTTTGGAATTTAAAACGGCATCGTTTGGCTTTAATGAAATTGTGTCCTTGCCCGTTAGATCAAATGCATGAACGGCCTGGATTATTGTTACAATACGCCGTCGTTTTCTTTATTAATGGTCTGTGTTATATGACCGTTAGATCAAACATTTCAACGGTCCAGATCTCTTTGTACTGAAACGGGGTCGTTTAATTGTTTCTGGGCAGACCGGGCAATTATTTGTTTGGCCTGGACAACTTTTGCTCTTTGGGCTATTAATTGGTATCAGCCCAATTATTTATCTTGTATTGTATTTTGTATTTTATTTTCTTTTGTATTTTTGTATTTATTTTTATATATTTTGTATTTTTGTATTTATTTTTTGATTTTATATTTTTTTATTTTCTTTTCTGATTTCTTTAATTGTTAAACTAATTAATATCTATTTTATGGTTATTTTTCAATTAAAACACAAAAATGCTATTTTTGATTTTTTTTAATTGTTTTAAAAATGAATTAATACTAAAATTGTAAAATTAAACCCCTAATGCATATGCATATTTTTTTTGTATTTTTTAATGTAAATTATTATGCCACTAATTAACACAAAAAAATGCTACAAATATAAACAAAAATTAAAAATTATTTTGTTTGTATTTTTAGGAATAATTTGCTTAGGGCAAAAATTACGTGCTCACAGTGTCTATGCCGGAGGGTGATTCCATTGTGGTGGATTGCGTCCATTGTTCACGTATAGTAGTTATTGGCGGTTTTGAGACTCGTGTAGATTTGCTTCTGCTGGACATGGTTGGTTTGATGTTATATTGGAGATGGACTGGTTATCACCTTACCACGCTATCTTGGACTGCCATGCCAAGACTGTGACCTTAGCTTTGCCAGATATGCCTCGTTTAGAGTATAGAGTCACTCCAGGTTATTCTACCCGCGGCGTCATTTAGTACGTGAAGGCTCGACGTATGGTCGAGAAGGGGTGTCTGGCCTATTTGGTTATGTTCGTAATTCCAGTGCTGAGGTCCCTCCTATAGATTATGTGCCTATTGTCCAGGAGTTTCCCGATGTTTTCCCTTCAGACCTGCTGGGCATACCACCCGACAGGGACATTGATTTTTTTTGTATTGATTTAGCTCTGGGCACCCAACCCATTTCTATCCCGCCATATCGTATGGCCCCGCTGGAGCTGAAGGAGTTAAAGGATCAGTTGTAAGATTTGCTGGATAAGGGTTTCATTAGACCCAGTGTTTCACCTTGGGGCGTGCCAATGTTATTTGTCAAGAAGAAGGACAGATCAATGAGGATGTGCATAGATTACCCGCAATTGAACAAGGTAACGATTAAGAATAAGTATCCACTACCGAGTATTGATGATTTGTTCGACCAGCTTCAGGGTGCCAGAGTATTTTCCAAGATTGACTTGCGATCTGCTACCATCAGTTGAGGATTATGGCATCAGATGTCCCCAAGGCAGCTTTTCGCACTCGGTACGGGCATTATGAGTTCTTGATCATGTTATTTGGGTTGACCAATGCCCCAATAGCGTTTATGGAGTTGATGAACTGAATGTTCAGGCCTTATTTGGACTTGTTATTGATAGTCTTTATTGATGATATTTTGATATACTCCCGCATCCAGGAGGACCACGGGAAGCACCTTAGAGTGGTTCTCCGGACTCTAAGGGATAGTCAGTTATATGCCAAGTTCTCCAAGTGTGAGTTCTGGCTGAGTTCAGTTGCATTTCTAGGTCACGTTGTATCGGTTGAGGGTATTCAGGTAGGCACGAAGAAGATTGAGGCAGTCAAGAAATGGCCTAGACCAACGTCAGCTACAAAGATCCAGAGTTTCTTAGGGTTGGCAGGCTACTATCATCGGTTGGTGGAGGGGTTTTCATGTATTGCAGCCCCAATGACCAGGTTGACCCAAAAGGGTGCCCAGTTTAGATGGTCGGACGAGTGTGAGGCGAGCTTTCAAAAGCTCAAGATAGCTTTGACTACGGCATCGGTGTTGGTTTTGCCCACAGGATTAGGGCCTTATATAGTCTATTGTGATGTTTCCCGTATTGGGCTTGGTACAGTGTTGATGGAGGATGGCAAGGTTATTGACTATGCTTCGAGGTAGTTGAAGATTCATGAGAATAACTATCCAGTACATGATTTGGAGTTGGCAGCTATGGTTCACGCATTGAAGATTTGGAGGCACTATTTATATAGCGTGGCATGTGAGGTGTTCACTGATCATAAGAGTCTTCAATACTTATCCAAGCAAAAGGAGTTGGATTTGAGGCAGAGGAGGTGGTTGGAGTTGTTGAAGGATTATGATGTCACCATTTTATATCATTCGGGGAAAGCCAATGTGGTAGCCGATGCTTTGAGTAGGAAGTCAGCCAGAATGGGCAGTCTTGCTTATATTCCGGTCAGTCAAAGGCCGCTTGCTTTGGATGTTCAGGCTTTGGCCAATCAGTTCGTGAGACTGGATATTTCTGAGCTCAGTCGTGTGTTGGCTGGCACGGTTGCTCGTTCTTCATTATTGGAGCGCATCTATGATCGGCAGTTTGATGATCCCCATTTGTGTGTCCTCAGAGATACGGTGCAGCGTGGAGGTGCCAAGCAGGTTACCTCAGATGCGGATGGAGTTTTGAGATTATAGGGGCGAATTTGTGTGCCCAATGTGGATGGACTTCGAGAGTTGATTTTAGAGGAGGCCCATAGTTCCCGGACTCTATTCATCCGGGTGCCGCGAAGATATATCAGGACTTGCAGTAGCATTATTGGTGGCGTAGAATAAAGAAGGATATTGTAGCATATGTGGCCCGTTGCTTGAATTGTCAGCAGGTTAAGTATGAGCATCAGAGGCCTGGTGGTTTATTTCAGAGGATTGAGCTTCCCAAGTGAAAGTAGGAGAGGATCATTATGGACTTTGTTACTGGACTTCCGTTGAATCGGAAGAAGTTATATGCGGTTTGGGTCATTGTGGATAGGCTGACCAAGTCAGCGCATTTCATTCCTGTGGCAGTCTCCTATTCATCTGAGAGGTTTGCTGAGATCTATATCCAGGAGATTGTTTGCCTTCATGGTGTGTCCGTGTCTGTTATTTCGAATCGGGGTACGTACTTTACTTCGTGCTTTTGGAGAGCGGTGCAGCGAGAGTTAGGCACACTGGTTGATTTGAGCACAACATTTCATCCCCAGACGGACGGTCAGTCCGGGCGGACTATTCAGATTTTGGAGGATATGCTCCGAGCTTGTGTTATTGATTTTGGAGGTTCGTGGGATCAGTTCTTGCCTTTAGCGGAGTTTGCCTATAACAACAGCTACCATTCAAGCATCCAGATGGCTCCTTATAAGGCTTTATATGGTACGCGGTGTCGGTCTCCGATTGGATGGTTTAAGCTGAGAGAGGCTCGGTTGATAGGTACTGATTTGGTTCAGGAGGCCTTGGGCAAGGTCAGGATCATTTCGGATAGGTTTCGTTCAGCTCGGTCCAGGCAAAAGAGCTACATAGATCGTAAGGATCGAGATGTAGCCTTCATGGTTGGGAAACGGGTATTGCTACGAGTGTCGCCTATGAAGGGCGTGATGAGATTTGGGAAAAAGTGCAAGCTTAGCCCTAGGTTTATTGGTCCGTTTGAGAGTTTTGATCGAGTGAGAGAGGTGGCTTACAGACTTGCATTGCCGCCTAGCTTATCAGCTGTGCATCCAGTTTTTCATGTATCCATGCTTCAGAAGTATCACGGCGATCCAACCCACGTGTTAGATTTCAACACTGTCTAGTTGGACAAGGATTTGTCTTATGAGGAGGATCCGGTAGTTATTCTAGACCGGCATGTTCGTCAGTTGAGATCTAAGAGTTTTTCTTCCCTTCGTGTTTAATGGAGAGGTCAGCCTCCTAAGGCATCGACCTAGGAGTCCAAGTGGACTCAGGTACTTTTTTCTTTTGTCCGTTCGAGGATGAACGGTTGTTTTAGAGGTGGAGAATGTGACGACCCAAAGGGTCATCACCTGCTTTCTTATTCATTCTGTGCTTTTGAGGCCTTAAAAACCTCATTTTTAGTTGCCTCGATTTGCATGCGTAGTCCGGGCGCGTAGCCGGAAAGCCTAAATGTGAAATTCTGTGCAAAATGCTAAAATTTGGTATTAAAATGAATAAGTTTGACTTTGGTCAACATATTGGGTAAACGGACCCAGACCCATGATTTGACGTCCCCGGAGGGTCCATAGAAAATTATGGGACTCGGACGTATGCCCGAAATCGAATTCCGAGGTTCCAAGCCCGAGAAATGAATTTTTTGAGTAAAATTATTTTTTTGAAATTATTAAGAAAAATTGAAATGAAAATTGATTAGAACATGTTGGTATCGGGCCTGTATTTTGGTTCCGACGCCCGATAGAGGTCTTATATGTGATTTAAGATATTTCTGTAAAGTTTGGCTGAAATCGGACGTCGTTTGACGTGTTTCGGACCATAAGTTCTAAATTTGAAAGTTTTTAAAGTTTGAAGAAAAAGCTATTGATTTTGAGGTTTGATTCATTGTTTTTGATGTTATTTTGGCAATTTGATCGCACGGTTAAGTTCGTAGGATACTGTTGAGTTAGTGCATGTGTTTGGTTAGGAGGCCCGAGGGCTCGGGAGTGGTTCGGAGGTGTTTTGGAGTGATTCTGGACTTAGAAAGATTGCAGGTTTTTGCTTCAGTTGTGCAGGTCCCGTTTAGTTCTTCGCGTTCGCGATGCACCCTTCGCGTTAGCGAAGTTATGATTTTTACCTTCATCGCGTTCGCACTACTGACTCGTATTCGCGTAGAGTCTTTTGCCTCTGAAGACTTAGCCTTCACTTTACTCAACGCGTTCACATCTATAGCCTCGCGTTCGCGTAGTTCATAGGGCTCCCTTCATCGCGTTCGCGTAAGTGTCCACGCGTTCGCGTAGCCCAAATCTTGGACCCCCAGTCTTTTCTCTTTGCGTTCACGTCCTTCCCCATCATGAATGCGATGGTCTGTTGTGTCAAACCTTCGCGAACGCGACTCTCTTTTCGCGAATGCGAAGGGCAATTTTTGCACAGTTATATTTAATTTTCAGAAACAGTGTAGTCGCGAATTTATCATAAAAACATACGAACTTCTTCTTCTCCAAGGTTTCTAAGCGTCCATTGAAGCTCCTTTCACCAAAGCTTTGTGGGTTAGTAAATCTTAACTAGTTTCCTTCATTTTTCATTAATATCCATTGAATTCCTATGCTTAAATCATGTAATTTAGGATAGAAATTGGGAAAAACGGGTAGAGCTAGGGCTTTTTACTTTTTCTTGATTTAGACCTCGTTTTGGGGTCGAATTTGAGAATAAATTATATATTCGGGCTCGTGGGTGAATGGGGGATTTGATTTTGGTTCGAACCTCGTGTTTTGACCAAGCGGGCCCAGGGGCAATTTTGAGATTTTGGAAAAAAACTTAGGAAATCTATAATTAGACATTTTATTTGATTTGTTTTAGCACATATTGATATTATGAAGTTATTAATGTATAGATTTGATTGAGTTGGAGCCAAATTCAAGAGGGAAAGCGGTTGTTGTGGATTGATTCGGCCGTGAAAGTTGAGGTAAGTATTTGGTTTAACCCTAACTTGAAGGAATAAGAGTTGAGTCTTATTTGCTATGTGGTAATTGATCGAGAACGATGTATTGGCATAATGACGAGTATCTATACATTGGTGTTTAGCATGACTGTGAGTCCTTATTCTGAAAATACTTTGGTTTTGTTATACCTTCCATGATTAATTGATGATTTCTATATGTTGTAAAGAGTATGAGAAAGGAATTGTGATCCTCAAACTTCGTGGGGCATTGGCTCGAGTTGAAATACAAATTGTAAAGGTATATGAGATAAGTAAATCTTTGGAACATTGGCTCAAGTGATAATGTGAACTATGAGATGAAAGTGAAAGAAGAGAAAAGAGTATTAAAATTGCTCCCTTGTCGGGATATTGTTGCTTATTGTATATTTTCCCTTGCCAGGATGTTGATATTATTGATGTTATGCCCTTGTCGGGATTAATTGTTTAAATTGTGTTCCCTTGCCGGGATTAATTATTTAAATTGTGTTTCCTTGTCGGGATTTCTATTATAAAATGTTAATTCCCTTGCCCTTGTTTGTGATTGTTGTTTGGGTGAGAAAGAGGATTAAAGCACGAAGGGTGATGCCATGCATTGTTTGTTTATGGTAAGGAAAGAGTGTAAAGCACGAAAGGTGATGCCGTGTATTGTTTGTTTATTGTGAGGAAAGAGTGTAAAGCATGAAGGGTGATGTCGTGCCGCACGATGTACCATTCCATGTCGATTGAGAGTAAAGCACGAAGGGTGATGCCGTGCGGCATGATGTACCATTCCGTGCCGATTCTATTGA
The DNA here is from genome assembly GCA_026770625.1 of Nicotiana glauca. Classification (NCBI taxonomy): domain Eukaryota; kingdom Viridiplantae; phylum Streptophyta; class Magnoliopsida; order Solanales; family Solanaceae; genus Nicotiana; species Nicotiana glauca. The sequence goes on along the minus strand of MU765629.1, from coordinate 104,284 downwards.
TTTTATGTGAGGAAAGAGAGTAAAAATCACGAAGGGTGATGCCATGCACATTTCATTATATCATTGCATGGTGAGGATGAGAGTAAAAGTACGAAGGGTGATGCCGTGCACTTATTACCGTGTGTTATGATTTCTTATTATTATTGGTTCAAGTACATTTAATTGTCTCATTCCACTATCACTGTAATTCTTTATGTTGACATTTACCTTTATTGTGTTGCCTGTTATTATTGAGTCAAGGTATCCTTATGCTATATCGTGTCTTGAATTTATGCCATAATTGTTACATGTTTATGTGACTTAATTGCTACTTGACATTCGATACATTAAATACTAAATTTCCTAATTGCTCCTTAAAGCCCATAATTAGTTGCTACTTGTTATTATTTATTTTTCCTCAGTGAATCATAATTACTGTGTACTTGTTGTCTTATGAATTCGTATTAAATGTTGCTTTTGTTAGAGTAAATTTCATTTGGAAGAACCGTTGATATAATGAAATGGGAGCGGATGGTACGCCTACCATGGAAACATTGAGAAACGGGATTGGGTTGCACGCCTGCAACGAGATGTGTATGGATAGTCAAATCTGCTTTATTTTTTCTTATCCCTGATGGAGATAATTTATTCATGTTCCCTATTATTCTTTTGAATTTCTGTATTATCTGTTATCCCCGAAGTATGTTCCCTTCCCATTTAAAATGGTTATTCTTGTTGTTTTCCCGCTGTAGATATATATATTACTGCACATTGGATCGGGTTGTGCTGATACTACACTCTGTGCTCTTTTGCACAGATCTAGGTTTCAGGTAGTAGAAGTAGTAGCGCGGGTAGTAGCATTCAGCCCAGGGAGACACCGAGGTAGCCTTGCAGGCGTCCGCAGGCCCCACGTCTTCTCTATCTTTATTTTTAGTCTGTTGTCTCATGCATTTGAGACAAACAGTTTATGTTATCTTTCAAACGGTTGTATTTAGTATTCTTAGAAGTTCGTGAGTAATGTGACACCAGATTTTGGGTAGAGGTTGATGTTGAGTTTCCGCACTTCATTCAGTTTTACTTATTTAAGTCTTCCGCTCATTTAATTTATTCCGCTGTATTTATACTATCATTGTTAAATTGTTAAAAGAAGAATTTTGTTATCGAAAAAGGGTGAAAAGAGTAGGCTTGCCTAAATTCTATTAGTAGGTGCCATCACGACTTCCGAGAGTGGGAAATCCGGGTCGTGACAACCTCGAAGTCTCTACAGTCGTCTCGCCTTACTAGTAATGCAACTGATGTGAGGTACCTGAATCTGCACGCGAAAAATATGTGCAGGAAAGGGCATAAGTATACCACAACGGACCTAGTAAATGCCAAGCCTAACCTCGATCGAGTAGTGACGAGATCAAGTCAGGGCCCTACTGGTATATATATATATATATATATATATATATATATATATATATATATATATATATATATATATATATATATAATAAAAAGAGACCGAATAAAATATTTCAGTAAAGATAAATACTAAAATTTAATGAGAATGAAATCACAGAAAAACAACAACTCAGTACATAGATGTAACAACAGGAAATCTACGGGGATATCGTCTCGTAATCCCAAGCGTAAGTGTGCAGGGGGGTCTCCTGGGATACCGTCCCGTAGTCCCAAATATAAATGTATAGGGGGGTCTCCTAGAATACCATTTTGTAGTCCCAAAATAAATATGCAGTACAGGGGGATCTCCCAGAATATCATTCCCTAGTCCCAAAGTAAATATGCAGCTCAACCAAATAGAGATAGCAGTTACATCAAGAAAACCACAATTTAGGCTAAGTCCAAGTCAAGTAAGAACAGGAAAATTTCACTAAAACATGCTGCACAGAGTTCAGATAGGCCATTAAGGCATGTAGGCATGCTTCCCTAAGCTAAACAAGATAATTACATATGCTAGTGTTGCTCAATTAAAGGAAAACAGATATTGCTTAACAAAAACGGGGTTTTTCAACAAATAGCCCGTGTATACTCATCACCTCACGTACACGACGCTCATAATATCAAATAGTACCAAATCCTAAGAAGAGTTCCCCCTCCCCACCACCACAAGGTTAGGCAAGCCACTTACCTCGAACCAAGCTCAAATGAGTCTGAAATAATGCTCTTTCCATGAATATCCGGCTCCAGATAGTCCAAATCTAGCCAAAATAATTACATAAAGTAAATATAGCGACAAGCAACTAACTTAGCTAATAAAATCAAAGCTAAGACAAGAAAATAGAAAAAAAGCCCAAAAAGACTCCATGTCTCGGAATCGGTAAAAAGTCACAAATTATGAACACACATTCACTCATGATTTCACTCGTACCAAAATTATCCAAATCTGATACCTAAATCCCACTCAAAACTCATAAATTCGACTGGGAAACTTTCCCCCCATTTTTCCAATTTTCTCACTCAAATTCCTTGATTAAATGAATAAAACAACGATAGATTAATGAAATGTGATCAAAATAGGACTAGGAATCGTTACCTAAGGTTTTCCTCTGAAAAACTCTCGAAAAATCGCCTTCCTCCGAGTTCAAAATCATTTTTATGGAATGAACACCAAACCCTCGAATATGCCCCTTTTCTCCCCAGTGATTTTCGCTTCTGCAGTCCCGCACCTGCGGAAGAACCATCGCAGGTGCGAAATCCACTTAAATGGGCTGAGGCTGCATCTGCGATCCCGCTCCTGCGGTCCCCAACCACTCCTACGCTTTCGCTTCTGTGGATTCTCCACCACACATGTGATCGCAGCTTACAAGGCCCAAATCCGCATCTACAATTCCTTAGCCGCTTCTGCGGCCCAAAGTGCGCAGGTGCGAAAACACCGGGTGCAGCAACTTCAGCAAATTGCATAAGTCTCAAACCAATCCGTTAAGCACCCGAAACTCACCTGAGGCCCCCGGGACCTCAACCAAACATACCAACCAATTCCAAAATACTATACGAACTTAGTCGAGCCCTCAAATCACCTCAAACAACGCTAAAAACACAAATCACCTTCCAATCCAAACTTAAAGAACTTGAAACTTCAAATTTCCACACCCGATGTCGAAACCTATCAAACCACGTCTGATTGACCCCAAATTTTGCACACAAGTCATATTCAACATTATGGACCTACTCCAACTTTTCGAATTGGATTCCGACCCCAATATCAAAAATTCCACTACCGACCCGAAACTCAAAAAATTCAACTTTCGTCATTTCAAGCCTAAATAAGCTACGGATCTCCAAAACACAATCCGGACACACCCCTAAGCCCAAAATCACCCAACGAAGCTAACGAAATTGACATAACTCCATTCCGGAGCCTTCTTCACACTGTTCTGACTACGGTCCAAATTCTAAGACTTAAGCTCTCATTTAGGGACTAAGTGTCCCAAAACACTCGAAAACTCAAAACGAATCATCCCGACAAGTCACAATAGCAGAATTAGATACGGGGAAAGCAATTAATAGGGAATCGGGTGTTAATTCTCAAAACAACCGGTCGGGTCATTACAACAACTAAGCTGGACATGATCTAAATCCTGGATCTTCAAATCGGGTTGAGATCCTCTTTAGTAAATTTTTGTGTAGGTTTTCTCAATAGGGTCTTAGATGGTTGCCACGTTTACAATAGAAATCTAATGGTGGTGATTTATTTTACCCCACTCAAGAACTAACTATAGTATAAGACATCGGTTAATTAAATACATCCCTGTCATTATTACCATATCCTAGCCCCAACTTCTTCCTTTCATTCCACAAGAAAGAGTATTATATATTAATCCATTGAGAAACTATTATATTCTTGCAAGGTTGCGAAAAATAAAATGACGGATCTAATACCTCTCCCTCTTTTCTGAACTTAGGAAACGAATCTATAAACTGTATTCTACATATAATATAAATTCACAAGTTCAAGCGGCGAATCAAAATTATACAACTAATTTAATTAATGATTAGTATCTAGTGTTTATAGTCTACACTAGTTTCGCACGAATTCGAATAATCACTCCAGCCCCGACAAGTCATAGTATACAGACGGAGGCTTAAAGTGGAGGAAACGGTGGATGATCACGTCCAACTGTGCCCCCTAAGAAGTCTAGCGGTCGTTGCAAATATAATTCGGTTTATAAGTTCGGAGTCGAATCCCCATGAAATTAACCTACTAATTACAACCACTAGTTTTGCACGAATTCGAATAATCGACCTTCATAAATATTAAATAACGAATTGAATGTTTACTAACTAAGAACAAAGTGATTAAAATGCAGTAATTTATATGCCATCTATTTCAGTTTATATTAGCCTATTTTCTTTTTGGTCCATTCCACAAAGGATGACCCCTTTCTAAATTTGAAAATAATTTAGCTTAAACTTCAAATTCTGCGCTTAATGAGATCCTTTTATAACTACACAAATACTCTAGGCCTCTTTTTGACTTATTTAAGACCACAAATTCTAAAAGTCTTCAAGTTTTCTTAAACTCCGTGCCCAGTCAAACAAGTTCACATAAATTGAAACGGGGAAAGTAACTAATAGAGCAAATGTTGCGGACAAGATTTGGAAAAGTCTAGGGTTATAGATTCCCCTACTATCGGAATCTTCCCCGCTACGTTTCCTATAAATTCGCCTAAGCATTCTCTACAGATCGTGAGTACTTCGGGTGTCGTAGCTCTCTCTCGAGCAACTACTACAATTTACAAGACGTATTCTCTCGAATTACGCTAGCTGGCATTAATTCACCGCTCACTATAATCGCACCAAGGTTTCGTAATCTCTAATATCGCCTTTAAAACCTCTGTATTGATCTCTCAAATACATTAGGCGTGGTGTTGTTCAACAACTACCTAAATGTGTACTCTCTCTCGAGCAATATACACACTAAATATGCACAATTAATTGAGATCTCTTCAATTAACAATAACGAAAATATAGTTGAACAAGCAGAGAAAAATCAAAGGAAAATCTATATTAAACGTAATAGAAAATCATCCTCCAATAGGTTCCATCAAACCCTAGATTAGAAAGTTTAGCTACTCATAAATGTATCAACAATTATCATGATGTTCAAAGACATTAAACTACAAAGTAAGGAGATAAACGGAGGGAAAACTCGTTTGATTCTCGCTCCACAGTGCTTCGTAGACTTTTTCTTCTTCCAAAATAGTGTCCATCCCTTTCTCAACTCGTTTGGGAAGTATTTACATGTTAGGGCAGAAATCCCTCAGTCCAAATCCGGTTTGGAGTCTTTTAACCTGCGACTTTTAATTACCGGTCTATAGAACTCGTGAGGCCAGGCTTATAACGCGGTCAGCCTGGCTACAGAGCTGGCTACGCCTGGCCTGTAGCGCGGTCAAGCTGGTTATAGAGCTGGGTTTACTTGGTCTGTAGCATGGTAAGGCAGGCTATAGAGCTGGCCTTACTCGGTATGTAGCACGGTTTGGATACTTGATGCTTTTGTGCTCTTTTCTTGTATTTTTGTCCTTTTTTTGTGCAACTTTCGTTCGACTCTTTATTCTGATGCTACTACACATAAAACAACACAATTTATCTCAAATGCCGCACAATGAATCACGAAAGCAACAAAATATAGTGCGAGTAATATATTAAAAGTATAGCATTTTGGCCGAACATCACCATCCCACACTTAAATGTTACTCCTCCTCGAGTCAACCACCAATTTATATTAACCTAGAGCACTTTATTTTCTTTTAACACATCCGAAGCACACCATACCTATGACTATGATTGATAGCAATAATTAAACTTTAGCATATGGCTTCAACACACACTTCCCTTTATTGCATGCCATACTTCAAAAATTTATTCAACACAAGGCAACACGTTTAGAACAATCCTATCTCACAAACCGACTCAGTATTACAATGCATTCATGGCCTAAACACTTAACAGCATAGAGAAATCTAATAACGTCACTTATGTCACGCCCTAAAATTCGAGGAGCGCGACCGGCGCTCAACCGAGTAAACCCGACTGAGCAAGCCTATTAGGTTCCATTCTACCCAAACTAATTTATGATTAAATAGGAGATGGACTCCATTAATCAACTTTAGTAAGTATTTCATTAACAACTTTAATTACAATTATCAAAATATTACAAGTTTTATAAATCTTTGTAAGACATCAATATTTCTAGTTTAATTCCCAATACCAAATACCACCCACAACCTGTCTATGGAGCCTCTAAACATAACTGAAGAGTAATGTAATATGGAAATGCCGGTAATAAAGCTCCGGCTATACCTCAAATATAAAGTACATGATGAAAAAATGAACAAAAGATACATGACATGACCCCGGGATAGATTGGGGCTCACCAAGTCTGCTGGGAAGAGAATACTACTATCACTGGCCGATGCCGCTCGATGTGGAACAACTTGTATCATAAAATGATATAGCGCCCCCGGAAAAAGGGACGTTAGTGCCATTGAATAGCACTAGTATGTATAACTAAACACCATCTAATTAGAAAGAACTATCAAACACGAGCAAATAAATCATTAACACCTTGTCATTAGAGGAATTGTCAAACAAGAATAAAGAAATCATATGACTTTCACATAATTCCCATAGCTTTAGGTTGGGCACTAAATGAATCATACAATTTTCATATTATGTTTCCATAATCTTTAATTTGGGGCATTCCACACTATTCATCATTTGTTTCAAATACCACTGCTATCATGAGCGGAGTCCGATCTCGACCCGATCGGCTAGGCCACTCACTCGAGGCATACATTCCAATCACAATCTCATCTTTCCTTTTTATTTTCGAAATTCATTCATAATACTACCGCTTTCTTGAGCGTAGTCCGATCTCGACCCGATCGGCTAGGTCGTTTTGCCAAGGCATTGTTTCCTTCTTATTAATCATAATACCACCGCTTTCTTGAGCGAAGTTCGATCACGACCCGATCGGCTAGGTTGCCTCATTTGAGACATATACCTCAATCACAATTTCATTCTTAATTTCCAGAATTCAATATCAGCATAATACCACCATATGTGCGGCATGGTATTCGATCACGGCCCGATCGGCTAGGCCGTCTTACCAAGACATTGTTCCTTTTTCATTATTGATCTCATTTCAATCTTTATTTCACATATATCAATTCATAGGCACTTGGGGCAACAATTATCACATCATACTTGGCACTAGGCCACATTTCATAACTCAATCTCTTCTTTCCCACATTTCACATTATTTTCACATATTTCACATCAATATCAATTTCAACAATAAGCCATTTAATTCAAGATGTCAAGTACACATGAGAGGAACCATGAATCCTTGGCATATACAATATCTCAGAAATCATACACCTCAAGTTTATTGATAATGAAACTTTAAACACAACGGATTCTTCCAAATCAATAGAGGGGATACACCAATCCGCAATAAAAATACACATCAAAGGCATAAGCAATCAATTACACCAATTGTTCTTGAATCATTCTTTTCCAATCATGACAATATACAATTTCAACATCGAAGTACGTAACAACCCGCATCACATTGGATGTACTCATAAGGCAAAGCATTATCTCGAACGGCTACTTATGGCATAAATTGTGTGCAAAGCCTTTAAGGCACTTTATTATTGAAGTCACTTATGGAAAGGAAAGTCGAGGCTCATTTCATGATCTGTTTCATATTTTCTCATGTCATAGGCATTACCGGGTACAATTATAATTCATGTTCTTGGCACATTGGCCATACTCTATTTCCCAAAGTGATTAAATATATTTCAAACATCTTTATACATAAAGAATTTCACATAGTTTGGCATAATATATGCAGGTCCAATCTCAATTTAAGGTCTTAGCATTTTAATATATAATTCATATCTTTTGCCCCTTTCAAGTTATCAAGATAACACGTTAATCATGTTGAGACACATCTTTCATGCATATAAGGTTACATCATCAATTCATGTAAAATAACAATCAAAGCAACAATTCAACTTTAATCTTACCATATTCACACAAACATTGATGAAGCTCGATTTCTAAAAGACGGGGTTTTAGCCATACATATCTCAAATTCGCCACTTAATGATACTACAATGATCCAATACACTTAAGCAACTTCAATATACAATACAACATTCAATAGCGCGAATATTAATAATAAATTCCATAACTTATGCCATTTAGGCATACTATCAAACAACTTGTAGGTATATATATTTACACCTCATAACTATAGTATTGGTTTATCCAACTATCACCATTAACCAACAATTCATCCCACTATTATTCTATAACAATTTATACTCCTAACATCACATGTGTGATCAACCATTCACACCCAACCAACAAAATTCCATCAAATAATTACCTTTAAATCCCTACCATGGTCATGTATTTAAATTGAGAATTTATGGCTTCCAATCACCATACCATAAGTTGTAATACTTGATTCATACTTATAATTCCATAATAACTCCATATATGTAAGTCCAGGGTGTAGGATTACCTCTTGTAGACCAAATCTTGAAAGACAACTTTGGGGTGTTCTTGAGATTTTGAATAAATCCTATGAAATCCAATCAAAATCATGTTGTAACTAGTGATTGAGAAGTGAAATCACCATGAAAACGCACTTAAAAACTCACCTTAAGTGTGTAATTGCATGCCTTGGTCGAATTGGGGGTGTTGAGGAAGCCCTAGGCTTGAGAAATGACTCAAATTCTGTCATTTCCCGTCCTTAGGTGTATTTAGAGGCCTGCTACTAGCGCGCCCACACTAAGTCCGCGCTAGTGAGGCAGAATATAACTCAACATGTGCGGCCGTGCTACTGACACATGCCTAGTAAAATGATCATAACTTTCTGTATACACCTCCAAATGACGAACAGTTTGTTGCGCTGGAGACTAGACTAAAAGGGCTTTAATTTAATAGGTTGTGAATCACACAAATACTTATATAACTGGAGATATGATTGTCCAAAGTGAGGCCTTGTGCGCACTCATTTACAACATTCGTCTATTATGAAATTTTCCAACTTGACTTAGACTTAGGCCTCTCCTTAGACCCCAATTCACTTCTAATATGACTTATACGCGTATTAATATATCCAATTGATATACATTATATCATGAATCCTCATTTTCACATAAAGTAAAATAATTAGCCTACCTTGGCACGACGAAATCTTAAATTACTTAAAAAAAAAAAATTTGGGGCCTTACAACTTATCCCTCGAAATCATGTGCCCTCACAACAAGAATAAAAGAGTAGGTCGAATCCACACACTCGAATAAAATGTTCAAGTATATTTCAAGGACTCAGATAAATCAACGAAATTCCTCACTCTCATAAAGAAGTCACATGCATGCACAAAGTACCATAGGCTTGCCCATTATGTAAACCTCTACTAATGTAGGCTTGCTCGATCTAAAATTAATTAGGACTTTGTATAATTGTAATGTGGGCTAAAGGACGGGTAGGATAAATTTAGGAATAGTTACTAACCTTCCTAAGCACTTTAACACATCACAAAATTAGCTTTAAGCACATTTTTCTTCAACCCAACTACAATTTCACAAATAATATCAGTCCCAATTTTTTTTTTCCTGTAAGCACTACTTTAATTCATACCTACTAGCAAGGACAAGATATGCTTATTTTTCTTTGCTATATTTTTTTTCTTTCTTTTGAACCATAACTTTTTTTTTCTCTACCATTCATGCTAGTGGTTTAATCCTTACAATATAAGTGAACCTTTCTTTCTTTAATTGGTTCCACTCAAAAGCCACCTAAGTTTCCTCACTTCTTTTAGCGCTCGTTTTATAATTAAAGTATTTTAAGAGGTAAAATAATTAAAACAATGATAATTAAGAACAAAAGGATATATGCTTGTAATGTAATTGCCAAATAAAATTATATAGGCTCAAAATGGTTGACTAGGGATAATTTTTATTTGTGGTAAGCATTAAGCTCAAATAAATCAAAGAAAATCTAAAATTATTTTTCAAATTGAGAAAAACCTAAAAGTTCGCTTCAACTCACATGTCGGGCAAGTACTAGACTCTAATGCAATGATACGGTCTATATAATTTCTCACCACACATGGCACATGACTCACTAAGGACGGTTTCATTCCAATTCTCAAACAATTGTAAGTATTTACATAGCCACAAAATATTAAGCGTCAAGCACAAAGTGACACAAGCCAAGAAAACGAGATCTATGCGTCAATAAATATGTTATCTAATCAACAAGGCATCATAAGCATTTTCAAATCATAGGGAAGGTACTATACATTCTAGGACCTAAATATGCTACAATCAAACTAGTCAAATGTGCCTAGCAAATCTCATTTCTCCCCATCCTTTTATCCCCTAAATCCTACTCTACTCTAAAGATATAAAAAACTACGATCCGGTTCAACTACATCCCGTAAAAAAGAATCGAGGCACAAAGAAAAACCACGATGAATTATTACTACCTAAAATAATAAAAAGACATTATTTTTTGATGTCTCTATTTCTCAATTTTTTTGTATTTTTTGTTAGACTTTAATCCCTCAAGAAAACTGCCTAGGAGATCCATCGCCGGAAAAAGTCTAATATTTTTTCCTCATTTTTTTCCCTCTCTCTCTCTCTCTTTATATATATATATATATATATATATATATATATATATATATATATATATATATATATATATATATATATATATATATATAAAATTATGCTATGCTAAAATAGAAAAAAAATCTAAAAAAATAATAATTAGTTTATCTAATATTTACAAGTCATAGAGAATATAGAATCCTCCATCCCACACTTAATTCATGCAATGTCCTCATTGCACATATCAATCAATAAAAATAATTAAGGTGGTGGGAAAACTCCCTGATCAATCATCCTCATCTGCAGCTGTCTACTCTTCATCATCTGCTCCCTCATCAGCATCATCATCCTCATCCTTCTCGGACTGCTCTAGCTCGGCCTTGGAACACTCTGACGTGTTGTCATCCTCATCCTCTAGGAGTCTCTGGCTATCACCAAGCCCAACCATCTTTGCATGGTAGTAGCCGTGTGTTGATCAATTTCAACCACACCTGAGCTCCCGGCTTCATTTTTCTCTTTGGAAATTTCCTATGACATTGTGTCTTCTTGTCATGGACCTAAACAGCCATAAAATTGACACCATAGAGAGTATGTATCAGTGCCGAAAATGTTGGACGGGCAATGAAGTTATCCAGGGGCTCCTGGGGAACATTCAGAGCCCCAAGTAATTGCATATAGTTGATGCAAAAAAATCAATCAACCTCCCCCGAATAGGCACTAACTGCTCAGGATCATAATCATAACCGGCATAAAACTCACAGACAATGTTTACATTGATATCCTCCATGTTTCCAAATAGTTGCTCAATCCAAGATCATGAATACCTTTCCAAATTGACGGATACTTAGTTTTTAGACGGTGCTCATGAACAACCAATTTAGAGTGTATATGTCTCAGCCGATAAAGCTTGTACCAGTCCTTGGCAGATGGGGTGTACTCTTAAGTCTAAATTCTCATTGTCCCTCAGGCTGTGGGTGTAAGGCTACTATAGCTGCAACCACTTGCACCCCTCAACCTGACTTGAAGTGACCTTCCATCCTTTCCTCTTTTTCGGTGGAGGTGAGGAGGAAGCCTTGGCTTTGGTGTGAGCAGTGGCTTTTCCCTTGCCTTTACCGTTGTCCTTCTTAGGAGGAATATTTGTACCTACATAAGTAGACACTAGTCAGTCTTAGAAGCATTGAATAACTTTAAAACATGGTCTTGCGACCCCACACTTAAGAGTTCATCACATGATGTTTAACAATTTTGAAGCTACTCAGACTTCACCTCTTTATTTTAGCATGAGAATCAGGCAATGGCACAATGATGTCTACTACAATTGCGAAGCATATAGCTACCGATGAGCCACCCCACACTTAAAATTTCAAGTGGTGCAAGGCGACATTGCACTATTATTACAATCCCGAAGACTTGAGCTCCAACAGGGAGAAAGAATGCCTTTTAGGCATTTTGACAAACACTTAGCGTGCACTAGTGCCATGGAAGTGCTTGTAGGAATGAGGGATTGACTCACCCTCACAAATCGGCTAGGGGAGTGCTACCACCTTTGTAAAAAACAACAATACCATTCCTATGGGTTTTATGGGGTTAGGACAAACAATAACTTTATTACTATGAAGAACATACCCAAAAGTTGTCTGAATCCATTACTACACCCAATTCGAACTTTGACAAAACAAAAAGTTAGAAACCATACCATAGATGCTTAGGAGGAGGTTTGCTCTTCAATTGATGTTTCTAGTGAAGAATGAGTGGAGGGATGTACGAATTTGATGGAGTTCTTGTGAGTGAGAGAGTGAGATGAGGCTAGTAGTGGGTGTTTGGTAGGGCAATGTGTTTAGAGAGGGTTTGGGCGTGTGCTATGTTTGGGAAGGGATGAGCAGTTAGTTATTTAATTTAAGGTAGGTGTTTTAGGAAAAGTAAACAAGAAGAGAAGAGAAAATAATAACAATAATAATAAAATATTTACTTACCTGGCATCGCGAGGTGGATCTCGCTACAGCCGAGGTGACGCAAGGGATGCAACGAGCTTTGGACCTGGCTCCGCGAGCTGTGTAGCGAGGAGTATCGTGCTAGGAGCTAGGAGGCACGAGGGAGGAAGCGTGAAGTAACGGTCTTTTGAGCTCGTGAAGCCTAGGCTATAGCAAGCTAGGCACTTTAACTTGCACTCTCCGGGGCATATTTTTTATCACTGATTTTGACTATTTTTTTGTTTTCGCGTGCCCATGCTTGATCAACCAACCTAAAATCACTCGAAACCAAATCATTCATCCCCTAAAATAAAAATAAAAAGGAAAACTAAGCTAAACTATCTAAGAATTGTGTTGCCTCTCAACAAGCGCCTTAGTTAACATCATGGCATGACGACTACAACATCTCAATGGGTTGCCTTCCATGAAGCGCATGATTTAACGTCGCAGTACGATGTAGGCAATTGAACTCAAGGTTCACTAAACAATTGAGGCTCTTGCAAATGAGTCACTGATACACCCTTTTCCCCATCCATGCCAATGTAATGTTTTCAACCTTTGCCCATTGACGCTAAACCTATTCGTTCCATCCTCGGATTTAATTTTTACAGCTCCACTTGAGAATACTTTCACAACTCTAAATGGTCCCCACCATCTAGATTTTACCTTAACCGCGAATAATTTCAATCTTGAATTATACAACAATACGACATCTCCAGGTTTGAAAATCCTCTCTTGAATATGCTTATCGTGCATCATCTTCATCCTTTCTTTGTACAGCCTAGTGCTCTAAAAAGTATGGTAATGGATTAGTCAAGTTCATGAAGCTCTGTGACTCTACTTGTACCTACGGCCTCCCTGCCAAGATTTAATTTCCCTAATGCCCAAAAAAACTCTATGCTCTAACTCCACTGGTAAGTGACATGCCTTTCCAAATACCAATTTGTACGGTGAAACACCAATCAAAGTTTTAAATGCAATGCGGTAGGCCCATAGTGCATCATCTAATTTTCTTGCCCAATCAGTCCGAGTAGCATTTACAGTTTTAGTCAAAACACTCTTGATTTCTCTATTTGACACCTCCACTTGCCCACTTGTTTGTGGGTGATATGGAGTGGCGACCTTATGGCGAATTCCATATTTATCTAACAACTTTCCAAAGGCCTGGTTGCAGAAGTGGGTGCCTCCATCATTGATGATTGCTCTTGGAGTACCAAATCGGGTGAAGATATTTTTTCATAGAAAACTAATAAATCCCTTTGCATCATTTATTGGGAGTGCAACGGCTTCTACCTATTTCGAGACATAGTCCGCAGCTACCAAGATGTACTTGTTACCGTATGAGCTGAAAAACGGTCCCATAAAGTTGATTCCCCATACATCAAATACTTCTACCTCTTGAATTGGGTTCATGGGAATCTCATGTCAATGGGAAATATTCCCCGTTCGTTGGCACTCACCATAACTCTTTACACAAAAGTGTGCATCTTTAAACAACGTTGCCAATAAAAGCCCGACTCTAGTACTTTAGCAGTTGTCCTTACTCCTCCTAAATGGCCTCCATAAGGCGAATCATGACATGACTGCAAAACAGAAGCTTAGTATATCTCGAGAATACATCTTCGGATCACGTTATCAATACAAATCCTAAGCAAATATGGTTTATCCCAAAAATACATTCGTCAATCACGAATGAACTTTTTCTTCTGCGCAGAGGACAAGTCATAGAAAACAAGGCCATGGCTAAAAGTTGTTCATTTGAGAAAGTCTCCACGATCTCTTCCACCTCAACCCTCTTTTCAGCTTCTTCAAGCCTGTGCAAACGAACATCAACTTGGTTTTCTGTTCCCTTTTGGTAATGGATTTCTAAGTCGAACTCTTGCAGTAGTAGCATCCATCGAATTAGATGCGGATTTGACTCCTTCTTCTCAATTAGGTACCTGAGAGCAGCATGGTCGGTGTAAACAATTACCTTTGAGCCTATCAGGTATGACCTGAATTTGTCAAATGCGAACACCACTACTAGCATCTTTTTCTCTGTCACTGTGTAATTTAGTTGGGCACCATTCAAGGTTCTACTTGCATAGTAGATTGGATGTATGACTTTATTTTTTCTCTGCCCAAGAACTGCTCCCATAGCATATTCACTTGCATCACATATCAGCTCAAAAGGTTGTCCCAAGTCGGGTGCCACTATGACTAGTACAGTCACTAGTCTTTTCTTCAACTCCTCAAACGCTACCATGCAGTCATCAGAAAACACAAATGGGTGATCTTTTTCAAGCAATATACACAAAGGGTTAGCAACTTTGGAAATTTTTTTTATAAACCGCTTGTAGAAACCGGCATGACCAAGGAAACTTCTTACGGCCTTGACGAAAATTGGTGGAGGTAACTTCTCAATTATATCAACCTTAGCACGATTAACTTCAATGCCCTTAGTTGACACTCGATGTCCCAAAACTATACCTTCATGTACCATGAAATGACACTTTTGCCAGTTCAGTACCAGATTATTCTCCATACATCTCTCAATACTCTTTTCAAGTTCATAAAGCAATCATCGAATGAGTTCCTCACCAATGAGAAGTCATCCATGAAACCTCCATTATTTCCTCTACCATATCTCTGAAGATGACCATCATGCACCTTTGGAATGTGGTGGGTGCATTGCATAGGCCAAACGACATTCTCCGAAAGGCATAGATGCCATACGTATAGGTGAACAACATTTTCTCTCTATCCTCTGGGCAATAGAGATCTGGTTATACCCCGAGTATCCATTTATAAAGCAAAACTGGGACCTCCCTGCCAATATATCTAACATCTAATCAATGAATGGCAACGAAAAGTGATCTTTTCGAGTAGCCTTGTTCAGTCTTCTGTAGTCTATACAAATTCACTATCTCGTGATTGTTTTTGTTAAGATTAACTCGTTGCTCTTATTTTGCAATATAGTCATTCCACCCTTCTTTGGCACACACTCAACTGCGCTGACCCAGTTGCTTTCAAAGATGGGAAGATGATTCCCGCATCTAACCACTTGATCACTTCTTTCTCCACCACTTCTTTCATGTTGGGATTCAGCCTTCTTTGATGTTCTCTGGAAGGTTTATGCCCATCATCCAGTAGAATCTTATGCATACAAAATGTTGGGTTGATACCCTTTATGTCTGCAATGGTCCACCCAATTGCAGTCTATGCACTCCTTTAGAACCTGCAAAAGTTGTTCTACATACACATCTAACAAACCAGATGCGATAATAACAGGCAATGTTGAACTCTAGGTCCTAAGAAAGCATACCTGAGGTGGAACGACAATGGTTTTAGCTCCAACTGTGGTGGCTCTTCGATTGATGGCTTAGATGGAGGGGTCTTTCTTTCTTCTAAGTGTAAAGGCTCAAATTTGAGCTCTCTTTTCCAGTACCCTTGGCCTTTAAGGGCCAAAACCCACTCCGCCAAGTCCTCACCATCTACCTCTTCTAGGTTTATCAGAAGGCTGCTAGGGGGTCTTTTGCATTCAACGCCTCATCTTCCTCCTCCAAAATCACATTCACAACTTCTATCAGAGAGCAGTTAGCAAACTCAATAGGTCGCCGCATAGACTTCTGCACATTGAATGTTATCTCTTCATCGTTCAGTCTCATCTTTAGCTCCCCAATTCCACAATCAATAAAAGCTTTCCCAGTGGCCAAGAATGGCCTTACCAAAATTATGGGAATCTCCTCCTCAACCTGGTAGTCCAGAATGACAAAATTTGCCGGAAACACAAACTTTCCAACCTGTACAAGTACATCATCAAGTATACCTGATGGCCTTCACCGTTCGGTCAGCTAGCTGTAGTAACATGAATGTGGGTCTTGCTCTTCCAATGCCTAACCTTTTATAGATAGACAAGGGCATCAAGTTTATGCTCGCCCCCAAATCATACAATGCTTTAGCAAAAGTATAGTTGCCTATTGTGTATGGGATTGTGAAACTACCAGGGTCAGATAGCTTCTCAGCTATGGGTTCGTCACAACAACACTGCATGTCTGAGTTAGTGTAACAGTTGCCAAGCCTTGAAAGTCGAACTTGTGAGACATCAAGCCCTTCATCATTTTTGCATAACCAGGCATCTCCCTCAAGGCATCAATCATTGGAATGTTCACCTGGATCTGTTTCAACATCTCCATAAATTTCTTATACTGCTCATCCTTCTGATATTTGGCCAACCTCTATGGGAAGGGTGCTAGCAGTCGCTTCTTTCACTTTCTCAGCCTCCTTTGCAACCTCTTTTTCCTTGTTTATTTCCTCCTAGGCTGGATGGACTCTTACCTCTGTTAGCTCAGTTGACTAATCTACCTCAATTGGTACTGGAATGGGTATCTTAGCTGGTCGGCTTTCACAAGCAATTTCTTGCTCTAGATCAAGATCTCTACCATTTCTCATACTCACAACCATCAGCTGCTTCGGGCCCTGCTCTTTCGGGTTAACATGTGTGTACGCAGGTAATGTCCCTTGAGGACGATTGTTAAGGGCCATGGATATTTTCCCTATTTGAATCTCAACACCCTTGATAGCCGAGTCGTGTGATAGTACCTTTTCATGCATATGGTGTGCCTTTTCTTACGTCTGGTGGACCTTTTCTTCCATTTTTCTGCTAGGCCTAATAAGTTGTTACAACATTACTTTAGTTTCAAACAAACCATCATTTTTTTGCACTATATGTTGCTGTTGAGGTTGTTGATAAGATAGTTGTTGATTCTACTAATTATACCCTTGTTGCCTTTGATAAGGCACAACCTGACCCTGTGGTCATGCAACTCCAGGATTATTGTACTACTGTTGTACTAGCCTATATCATTGATTTTGTTGTTCCCAAAACTAACCACCTTGTCTCTGGCCTCCATAGTTGCCCACATAGTTCATATTCTCTTGATAATTTTAATTGTCACTCTCACCACTCCACGAGCACATATGTGGATAATTAATGTATAGTGTGCATAGTCCTCCATTCGTGTCAATTGTATGCGCCTGCTTTTGGCCCGACTCATCAATCTTTTTGGTTAGGATACTTAATTGCATCATCATCGTAGCCATATTCTCAGCCATGGAGTTATTTGGATCTAGAGCTACTGAGTAAACTACAAGAGTGATTATAGAGTTTCTTATCATCCATCCTGAATTTTGAGCCATTTTATCAAGTAAGACCTTGTATCCTAAATGATTTTCTTAAAATGCTCCACCTGCTGAAGCATCAACATTGGCATTCAAGCTGTCTGCCAATCCCATATAGAACCTCTGCCCCAACATCTGATCTGGAATGCCATGATGTGGAAACCTAAACAGTATCCCTTTGAACCTCTCCCACGTTTCTTGTAGTGTTTCAGCTGGTTTCTGCCTGAAGTTAATATCTTATCAACTTGCTAGGCAGTCTTATTGGGTGGGTAGAACTTGTTCAAAAACTGCTTGACTAATTCCTCCCAAGCGGTGAAAGAGTTTATGGGGAGTGAATTAATCAAAGTCTGAGCTTCTCTAGTCACTGAGAATGGAAACAATAACAGTCTGATTGCTTCCGGTGTCACAGTGTTGACTTTAAATGACACAAATTGATAAAAAAAATTTCAGATGCTGCTGTGGATCTTCAATGTAAGACCCGGAGAACAGTCCCCTGTTCTGCAGCAGATGTAGCATGTTGTTTGTGATTTAAAATGACTCCGCTTGTATTTGAGGGACTGCAATTGCGGTTGCCAGATTTTTAGCGTTGGGTTGTGCCCAATCATATAAGGGTGC
Source organism: Nicotiana glauca (assembly GCA_026770625.1). Classification (NCBI taxonomy): domain Eukaryota; kingdom Viridiplantae; phylum Streptophyta; class Magnoliopsida; order Solanales; family Solanaceae; genus Nicotiana; species Nicotiana glauca. The sequence continues at coordinate 85,917 of MU765629.1, read as the reverse complement.
TTCTGGCACAAGAGGTGGCACATACCGATTGTTCGGGTCATTCCCATTATTTAGGTTGTTTTGGTTGTGTCTGACGTCCCCCACGTCTAGTTTGATCTATTGTGTCAGGTTTTGTTGTCGTTTGTACTTATTGTTTGCACGATTTAATGTCTTGTAAGCTTTCTCAGTACCCAGTAATTTTTCAAACAATTCACCAGTTCTTGAGGAGTTTCTATGCATGCACCTGTAACACAAAAGACTACAAACGTTAGAATTTCAATATAATGAATATAAAATGAAGAAAATTGACTAAATTAAGAATCCTAGCAATTATTCTAGCTATAATTAATAACACCGTTAATTTCATGACAACAACGCTAAAATTTGATCACGCCCAACTATGCCTCCTAAGAGGTCTAGCGGTCGTTGCAAATATAATCCGGTTTACAAGTCTGGGGTCAAAACCAACAGGGAATTTACCTGCTAATTACAATCACTAGTTTCGCGCGAATTCAAGTAATCAACCTTCAAAAATATTAAATAACGATTTGAATATTTACTAACTAAGAGCAAAGTAATTAAAATGTAGTAATTTATAACTAACATAACAAATGTTGTGGACAAGATTTACAAAAGTCTAGGGTTATGAATTCCCCTATTGTAGGAATCTTCCCCGCTAAGTTTCCTATAAATTTTCTTAACCATTCTCTATCAATCGTGAATACTTTGGGTGTCATAGCTTTCTCCTTGAGCAACTACTATAATTTACTAGACGTATTCTCTCGAACTACGCAAGATGGAACTAATTCTCCGCTCACTACGATCAAACCAAGGTTTCGTTATCTCTAATCCCGCCTTTAAATCCTCCGTATTGATCTCTCAAATACGTTAGGAGTGGTTTTATGCAACAACTACCTAAATGTGTACTCTCTCTCGAGCAATATACACACTAAATATGCACAATTAATTGAGAGCTCTTCAATCAACAACAACGAAAATATAGTTGAACAAGTAGGGAAAAATCAAAGGCAAATCAAAATTAAACGTAGTAGAAAACCATCCTCCAATAGGTTCCATCAAACCCTAGATTAGAAAGTTTAGCTACTCATAAATGTATAAACTATCATCATGATGTTCAAATACATTAACTACAAAGTAAGGAGATAAACGGAGAGAAAACTCGTTTGATTCTCGCTCCACACTGCTCCGTAGCCTTTTTCTTCTTCCAAAGTAGTGTCCAAACTTTTCTCAACTCATTTGGGGAGTATTTATATATTAGGGCCGAAATCCCTCAGTCCAAATCCGGGTTGGAGTCTTTTAACCTGTGACTTTTAATTACCGAGCTATAAACCTCGCGAGGCCAGGCTTATAGAGCGGTCAGCCTGGTTACAGAGCTGGCTACGCCTGGCCTGTAGCGCGGTCAAGCTGGCTTTACTTGGTCTGTAGCACGGTAAGGTAGGCTATAGAGCTGGCTTTACTTGGTCTGTAGCGCGGTTTGTGTACTTGATGCTTTTGTGCCCTTTTCTTGCATTTTTGTCCTCTTTTCGTGCAAATTTCATTCGACTCTTTCTTTCGATGCTCCTACACATAAAATAACATGATTTAGCTCAAATGTCGCACAATTAATCACTAAACCAATAAAATATAGGGCGAGTAATGTACTAAAAGTATAGCATTTTGGCCGAACATTAGTGGAATTTAGGTTTTTTCTGAATATGTTCAATTAGATGATCTCAAACTCTTTTATTCCTCTTAAATTGATGGCCACTGATGAGGATACATTACATAATAATACATACAATTTGTAGCAGCTGTTATGGTTCTAGAAGTTAGTAATAATGATATTTAAGTATAATACCATGTGTATAGATTCTTTTGTATTTATTTATTTAGGTGGTTACAGAGTTTGTTAGTAGAGATAGGAATAGTCTAGTCATGGATTTTTTTTTTTGTATAAATATACGAATAGCACTCTACAGATGACACAATGAATAGAGAAATCTTTTCCATACAATCTTCCTTGAATTTCTTCGTGGTATCAGAAGCAATAGCTACTGATTTTCATTCATTTTTACATTCCAAATATTTTTTCATTTCTTTTCTTTGAACACCTACAGAATGGGTACTTAAGAACAGTTTTCCAAATCCAAAACTGAGATTGATGTTTCACATTCTTATTTCTTCTCCTCCTCTAATTCTCCTGGTATGAATCTCATAAACACTACCTTTGATGGGACTAGCTATAGAAATATCAGAAGAGGGGTTCTTATCCCTTTATATGCCAAAAACTAATTGGGGTACATCAATGGTACCTGTGCAATGCCAAAGAAAGATTCATCTCTATTAGTTTAGAGGACACGTTTCAATGACATGGTAATAGCATGGCTGCTTAATTCTCTTAGCAAAGAAATAGCTGAGAGTGTTATTTACTTACAGACAGCTGCAAATCTATAGAATGAACTAGAGAAAAGGTATGGACAAGCTGATTGTACAAAGCTATTTAAGCTTCAAAGAGAGCTGAACAATATCAGTCACGGAACTAGTAATGTAGTTGCTTATTTTACCAAATTGAAAAGGATATAGGACAAACTGAAAGAACTAAATACTTTCATGACATGCAGTTGTGGATCTAAGGAGCACAACCACAAGATGCTTGAGGATCAGAAGTTAATACAATTTTTGATGGGGCTAAATGAGACATATAATGCAGTCAGAGGACATGTGTTGATGATGAAGCCTCTTCCTACCACAGCACAAGCTTACTCTATCATTTTGCATCAGGAGTCACAAAGAGAGGCATATTCTACTCATCAAATTCCTAATGACTGGGCATAAATGGACTCCACAAAAGAAAGTTACAAAAACTAAGGGGCAAGTCACTATACAGTAAGAAAGAATGATCATTTGCAAGAAAATGGTTCATGGAAAAATTAGCAGGATATTCTCAACACTTCAAGATTAATAGGCAGAACAGGGGAAATTTCGAAAACCAACAAGCAAATGTTGCCGAAGCTGAAGGATCTCTTACCTAAGAAATTAGAGGAAATGCAATATCAAATTTGATTAATAGCTAAGGGTTTTCTAAGGAGTAATGTGCTCGGTTGATTCAATTATTCCAATCTATGTAGGGAGGTGGGTTTATTGCTTCAACATCTGAACCCACTGCAAGTACAAACTTGGCTAGTATTGAAGATGGCTGCAATACTAATTTAACTTTATTTTTTTTTCTAGTATGGTGCTACATAACACATGGCTTTTAATGAATCCCTGTTACATGATGTTATAGTACTTAGAATACCTATATCAGTTAATTTGCTAATAAAGTAAAAGTTACTTGTATAGTAAAACTTCAACTGTTTGCTTGTGTTTTGCTTCACGATCTGCTCCATATTCCAACATTCAAGCATAACCTTCTTTCAGTCAAGAAAATATGTGAGCAATTCAATTGAGGTTTAATATTTGACAAAATTGGTTGTTATTTATAGGTCCCTTCCTTAAGGAGGAGTCAAGTTTTTGGTGATGACTCTACTGAACTTTACCTGGTGTCGAATAACTCTCTTCATATTCAAGCCACACCTATCAAGAACACTGCTCTAATGTCTTATTCCAACCAGCTGTCCAAGTCAAGTTGCTTAGAGTTTGTTTCTTTTCCAGTTTCTGTTTGTCAAAGGCCTTTGTGCCTAAGTCTTCAAAGTCATGTTAGTCCTGTTTGTCATGAAAATCTCAGTAATAATAAAAGTGCTTCAATTTACAATATTATTGAAATGTAGAGTTTGTGGGATAATATACTGGGACATTTGCCCTTTCATCAATCAAACATATAAAAGGATTACCTATAAAGTTCACAGAAAAGAAAGAATTTCCCTGTGCCGTTTGTCCTTTAGCTAGACAATCCAAACTCCTTTTTTCCATTAACACTATCATATCTAAAAAATATTTTAATTTTATTTATTTAAACATATGGGGACCATATAAAACTCCTACTTACATAGAGTAGAGGTATTTTCTCACAATTATTGATGATTTATCCAAAATTACTTGGGCATTTTTTTCTCAATACTAAATCCAGTGCATTTCCTATATTAAAATCCTTCTTATCACTTAATTGAAAGACATTTTTCGGCTATTGTTAAGGTTATAAGATCTGATAATGCTTTTGAGTTGGGTAAAGGTCAAGTTCCTAAAGATTTTTTCTTCTCACAAGGCATAATCCATCAAATCTCTTGTGTTGCAACACCACAACAAAATGGTATTGTAGAGCACAAACATAGGCACCTTTTGAAAATTTGTAGAGTCCTTTTTTTCCAGTCACATGCCCCTAAAACTTTTTGGAGGAACTCTTTATTGACTGTCACCTACTTGATAAACAGGTTTCCATCTAAGGTACTTCAAAATAGATCACCATATCAGGTTCTTTTTTATAAATAACTATTTTATCACTCTCTTAGGCCTTTTGGATGTTTATATTTTAGTTGTACCTTGTCTCGGTATAGGGATAAGCTTGATCCTAGAGCAATTCCTGGTTTTTTTCTTGGATATCCATTTGGGAAGAAATGGTATAGGATTCTAAATTTACTCTCTAATCAGGCCTTTATTTCTAGGGATGTGAGATTTGCTGAAATTATTTTTCCTTTCTCCTATTCCACTGCACTATCTAAGTTAGTTCCTGTCAGCTTTCCTCCTACTCTCAGTTTTGTTACCCCACAGCCTCATCATACTTACTCTCATAGTTCACATGTTCAATAGATACCATCTCATTTATGTCCTAGTTCCTCTCCTATCCCTCTGTCTAGTCCTATTGTACCTCCTTTCATAGTTGTACCTGCACATCCATTAGAAGTCTTATCCTCCCTACCAGGGCCAGTAGTGATACGATCACTAAGAGAGCATCACCAACTAGTCTATTTGTCAGATTATATTTATAATACTGCACATTCTACTTTTTCTCCTAATTCCCCTTTGCTTCCAATACATTCTTTTGCCTTTTCTGCCTAACAGAAGATAATTAGACAATGATAAATTTCATCTGTCAAATACAAGAACCTACTTCTTACCATCAGGTAGGCAAAGGATTCAGATTGGCAACTTGCTATGGAAAGAGAACTTGAGGCACTAGAATCCAATCACACTTGGGACATTGTTACTTTGCCTGAAGGAAAGAAGTTTTTGCCCAGCAAATGGATATATAAAGTGAAGTTAAATTCAAATGGATCCTTAGAAAGATTAAAGGCACGTCTTGTTATCAGAGGGGTTAGACAAAGGGAAGGTTTGTATTATACAGAAACATTCTTGCTAGTAGTAAAACTGACAATAGTGCGATGTATTCTTACCATTGTAGTGAAAAGAAATTGGAAATTGTACCAGCTATATGTTAACAAATCCTTCTTACATGGCGATCTATATAAAGAAGAAGTTTACGTGCGTTTTCCTCCAGGTTTAACTCCTACTTCTACTTCTCTAGTTTGTAGCAAGTTGTTGTATGGTCTTAAACAAACATCTCACCAATGATACACTCGTTTATCTACTGCTTTAGGTACAAGGGGTTTCAAGTCATCCCTTAATGACTATTCCCTCTTTTTTAAGATCTCTGGTGAATTGGCCACTATACTTGCAAGTTATGTCGATGATATCCTAATTACTAGGAACAATGCCAAAGAAGTTGTTGTAATGACTCGGCCGGTTATGTTGAGTATTTTAGCCTCATTCCCATATTTATTGCCTCCTATATGTTGTATTGTGGTTAAGTGACTTTTCGGGGTATTTTTTTGGTTTCCCACCCGGTGTCCAGTATCCGCATTGGAGCCCGACTATATCCGCATTCGGGCCGCGTAGGGCCCCATTTAGGGGGCGCTCCCTGCCAGGGATTTTTTCATACCCAGAGCTCAAAGTTGAGACTCTGGTTAAGGGAAGAGCAGTCTCATACTATGCACCACATCCTTTGGTTTTGATTTCAGGGGAGTTTCGGAGTGAAATGGGACACGTAGCCCATAAGTTGGAAGTTTAAGTTGAAAGAGTTTACCGTACTTTGACTTTTGTGTAGACAACTCTGGAATAAAGCTTTGACTGTTCTAATAGTTTCGTATGGTGATTTTGGTCTTAGGAACGTGTCCGAATATTGATTTGAATGCCCGTAGGCCATTTCACCTTGAATTGGCAAAAGTTAGAAAATAGGTTCGTCCCCGTTATCCGTTCTTCTCCTCCTCCTTCCTCCTTCCTCCTTCCTCCTCCCTTTGTAATAAATTATGAGCTCACAACTATAATTATAAAATAATAAGATATGTGCTGCAGAAAATCGAAGACTTGTTTGCTTATTTACAGTTAAAATTGAGTGGGTAATATTCCATTAAACTTATATCATCTATCCTTAATAATTTGAATTGGTATGGTTTGAGAAAATTAAAGAACATCATTTTGAGTTTTGTTGAACTTAAAAAACTTGTTGAAGAGGTTTAAAAGGGTTTATTGATCTGTGAGGTTCTAGTTGAATTTAACCATTATAATTAATTGGGATAAGTACTAAGGGTTATATATCAAAGTAATAGTTGATTTAGACTAGTTTATTGGGATCAGTACTAAGGGTAATAATTTTTTTACGTATCTCCTAATTTTGGCACTTTGTTAGGATTTATGATCAAAATTTTGGCAATCTATCAAGATTGGCCAAAAAATCAGGTTATCTGCTATGGCTTGTAACAAGCAAGATTTTCTCATCATTTACTATCCATCCGAATTTGTAAAAAGGAGGTGAAACTAACCTATATACTTAAAATTGAAAATTCGAAATAACAAACCAATTAATTCACAATCGAATTTAAAAAGATTGATTTGATTAGAATTTATTTGGATTGAATTTTAAAGAGTAAATTACCTTCATTGTCTGTTGACCCAACATATCAACAAAATTAGGCCTATATTTTAGGTCTTTACATGATTTAATCCAGATTGTACATATATTGTAAAATAGTTTTCATCGGTTAGCCCAAAACACTTAAAAAAGTTTTTTCGTTCTTTTTTTCTTCATTCTCGACGCACCCAATTCTCTCCCAACCACGTCTCTTTTCTTTCTTTCTAACCCAAAGAGATCTCATCATCCTCTCTTACCTTAGGCTCCATTATTCCTCCTCCTCTTACCCTCTACACAAATCTGGCTCAGGCTCCTCCTTCATTGTCCAAGCCCGCCAAGTCCGATGGTGGCAAGCAGAAGAAGAATTGAAGATTTTGAAATAAAAATGAAAACCCACGCAGATCTGAAATCTTTAGCTCTCAAACTTGATTTGCGCCGAGAAATAACCACTAATTTTGGAAGATTTTGAAGTTTGAAATTCGGATCAGCATTGTTACGACTTTAAAGTCTCGGATCTAAAACTGGATGTATCTCTTCCGGGTATTAAATTCGAAATCGTTCGCATAAATTTGTAATACATGCTGCAACAACTCAAAGTTGGAATAAAAAATCATAACCATGTAGCAGTTTGTATCGACATTGTATAATTATGTATATGAATATATAAATACCTCTTATACAGTATTATACATATTTATACAAGTTGCAATATTGTTTACGGTTAGTGTAGTGTTGGGCACAATGTGTTTTCTACTGAAAATATTGTATAACTAGTGTTCATATACAGTTATATAGTATTGTATACTTATGTATAATTGTGTATAAATGTGTATATTTATGTATTATGCTATATAATTATATATTTTTTAGTTTATAAGAATCTAGATACAATGTCATTGCATAAGAGGCCTCCATGGAAGTTTGACACTTTCTTTTCTTCTTTTTCCTTTTTGTTTATGTGAAATATGAAAACGTTTTTATATGTGCTAGAGGGATTCTACAATTTTTTTACCAAGTTTTGATTTTTCTTTTATCTTATTGGATTGCTTTAGGAATTGCACATAAAAGTTCACTTTTAATTTAAAATTTGATTGACAATTTGATATGTGAAAACCCAAATGATTCACCATTTAAAAGAGTACGAAGATTGAAATATTTAATTGAAAAATCATGTTTTGCCATAAGAAAAAGAGAAAATAGGAGAATATTTTTTTTTATACATAATTTGTAGGTATTTAAGTTGGGGAAGAAAAAGAAACAAAGACATAGACTTTTGAGAGGGAATGCGGGATGTGGAGGAAGGGAAGGAAAAGTTGTAACCTTGAGAGATTGAAAAAAATCTTGTCATTGGGCCATTCGATAAAGATATTGTTTTAGTTTAAGCGGTTAAAATGTATTTTGTTCAGTTGTACTTTTATAATGTTTAATCTTAAAGTTTTGCATGCAATGATATAGGATACACTAGTTTTAGGGTACGCGTTTTGCGCGTGTACCTATATCAATAAATATAATTTTAAAAATTACATAAATATTATTAAATAATGTATTTTTTGTTATTGGGCAAATATTAAAGAAAAAAATAAAAGTTCCTAAAATAACGAATGTTTAATCTCACTAAGCGCTAACTCAATAAAACAAAGAAATCCTACTCCGCGTAAGTTTTTATATGCCCTTATTATGATTTATGAGGCGTGAAATATCTTTGTTACCAAATACTATAAGCAAATAACACAAAAAATACTTTTACCACGATCATTCAAAGATAACAAAATACAACAACAACAACAGCATACTCAGTATTATCCTACACTTGTGGGGTTTGGGGAGTTAGTGTATACGCAAGCTTTACCCCTAGATTGTGAGGATAGAGAAATTGTTTCCAATAGACCCTCGGATTAGGAATGCATTTATTGAATTACAAAAATATATAATAATATATTAGAAATATAGGGAATTATCATTTATTGAAATGAATATAAAAAGAAATAAAAATGATAACGATACTTCTTTTGAATACTTTTTGTTTTACGTTACATCTTTAATGCTTCAACTTAGCATGTTTAGCAATTTAGTTTTTAATACTATATTATAATAGATTTTGTTCTATTTTCTTATTACTTTCAAGGGCGATGCGTTTCTGATGAAAATAAATTTATGTACCTAAAATTTTTTATCAACTTGACAAATAATTTTATTTACATGATGATTTTTAAAAATATTGAACATATATATAT
>MU765629.1:51637-66863 GCA_026770625.1 Nicotiana glauca | reverse complement strand
TGTAGCTTCGTTAGGTGATTTTGGATATGTGTGCAAAATTTCAGGTCATTCGGATGTCGTTTGGTTGGGTTTTTGATCTAAAGTGCATTTAGGAAGTTTTTAAAGAACTTAGGCTTGAATCCGATGAGAATTGATGATTTTGGTGTTGTTAGATGTGTTTTGATGATTGGAACAAGTTTGAATAAGGTTTTAGGATGCGTTGGTGTTTTTGGTTGAGGTCCTGGGGGCCTCGGGTGCGTTTCAGGTTGTGATCACGCTCTTATTTGATGGTCCAACGCCGTATCTTTGGGCATAAAGGGGTACCATATTAAGTAAATGAGCTACAAATTAAGTTTTTATTGAACCATTAGATCCGTATCGTAATTTCGGAGCCATAGCAAAAAGAATCGTTGAATTTGGACATCGTATGAGGGAGTTATGCTCATTTCCGTGTCGGGAGAATCTGGTTGCTCTCAAAACCGCATAAGCGGAAATTGACCGCGGATGCGGGACCACAAAAGCGGAAATAGAACCGTAAAAGCGGTCCCAAATATGCAAAAAATGTCCGCATAAGCGGAAAGGTCAGCATAAGCGGAAAATTATCCGCATAAGCGGAAAATGGGCCTGAGCAGAGACTTTAAGTCCCGAAAATTACCATTTATCCACCATTTTAAGTCAATTTTGAGAGATTTTGGATGGGGATTGAAGGGAGTTTCAACCAAGATCACTTGGAGGTAAGTTTTATGAGTTAAATGCATGATTTTATTGAAGAATCATCCTTGAAATTCATGAAAACATAGCAAAATTGTAAGAAATTAGGGCTTGAGATTAAAATTCTAAAATGGTGATTTGAAGGGTCAAATGAACTCCGATTTTTTGTGAATTTGGTATGTATAGACTCGTGGAGAGATAAGGATCGTATTGATGTAAAAATTTCTGAATTTCGAGACGTGGGCCCGGGGCTCGGGTTTTAATAATTTCGGGAATTGTGCCCGAATTTTATTATTTTCGATTGGGTATTGTTCCCTTAGCATATTGTGATGTATTCACTCTGTTTTTGGTTAGACTCGACGCGTGTGGAGGCCGATTTGAGGGGCAAAGGCATCGCGGGCTAGAGATTTTGCCGGTTCGAGGTGAGTAATACTTGTGAATGATATCCTGAGGGTTTGAAACCCCGGATTTGCACATCATAGTGCTGTATTGAGGTGACTTGCATGCCGGATATGAGCGTGGGGTAGAGCACTGTTGGGGATTGTGACTTAGTCCATCCCGGTTGTTGATTTTACTGCGTATTTAACTGAAATTACTAGTTATCATCATAATTTGGGCTAATTGCCATGTTTGGGGCTTTGTGCCAACTTGTAGAATCCTTCGGGGATTGTTATTACTGTTTTAGCATAATTTGCATATCATATGGTCTCAGACCAAGGTTTTTAATACTGTTTTGCAAACTCAGCCATATTTCTAAGTTTTGAAAACTCAAATGATATTTAAGTTTTATTTCGGGCTGAGGACTACTGTTTTATAAATGCCCAAGGGGCTTATGATGTTTTCCGGACTGAATTTGGGTGGCTCGGGCTGCACGCCGGAGCAGTGACTTGAAACAGTGGTAACAATGACACTGTATGATGTGACTTGAAACAATGGTAACAATGGCACTGTATGATATAAATTGGTTAGGTAACATTGGCTGACCGGTCAGGTAACATTGACTGACTAGTATTATTGTGCTTGGGCTGTAGGAGCCCCTCCGGAGTCTGTACACACCCCCAGTGAGCGCGGACACCCGAATGGATCGGGCTGCGCGCCGCAGCGGTCATGTGCGTTATATTGTATTCATGCATTCATTCCTGTTTGAACTACGTGGCATGACATTTAACACTCACATATCATTGGCATACATGCTATTACTTGCCTCGTTGACCAAATACCCTGGTATTATATGTTAAGGAGTGCTGTGCCCGAGGGGATGACTTATGTGCCGACTTGCACTATCTGATATAGCCTTCATATGCTTGGCTGTTGAAAAAAGAAGAAGATATTTTTAAAAAGAGATTTTTACTGAGCTTGAGATTTTATAAAGGATTTTCACAGTGTTACAGTTTTCTCAAAGGGCTGTTTTGTCTTTTATAGCATTTTGGAGTGCTCATATGTGTTTTCTTATCGCTCAGATATTATTCGCTCTTATTACCACTGAGTTGGAAGTACTCACTTTACTCCCTACACCTCGCGTGCAGTTGTAGGTATGGATCACCCGATAGCGAGTTAATAGCGGATTGAAGGTATTGCTATCGTAGCTAGGCAAGGTGACCGCCGGCGTTTGCGGCACCAAGTTTCTTCTTCTTGATTTCCGGATTTTACTCTATGTATTATAGACTTTGAAATTGTAATAAAGATCCTCTTAGGTGCTCGTAACTTGTGATACCCCGGTCGGGCTGAGTTAGACTATAAGATTGTTAATTAATGTTCTTTAAGTTGAAATTTCCGTCTATTTATGTTTAATAAGTGTTAAAGAAACGATTGGGGATTAGTTGGTTGGCCTTGTCTTCACGAGAGGTGCCATCACGATCGGGTATGGAGATTGGGTCGTGACATTTAGAAGTCCTAAATATTAGGAAGATAAGCAAATTACTATTTTATCCAATATAAAGTATATTTTTAAAGGGTAAAAAAGGCGAACGACATTTCGCTAAGGCCTTCGTACTTTTAATATAGTACTAGTATTTATAAACGTGCAATGCACGTTAATAATGACACTTGATGATTTACATGTTTATTTATATAAAGGAACAATAAAATTAACTAATGATAAATTTTTTATGTATAATAATACAAAAATTATCTAAATATGCCAAAAAATATTATTACATTAGCATAATATCACGAATCTAAAATAAAAGGACATCATCAAAACTTACACAAATGATCAATTTTGCCATGTTAGTTAGATAATTATGTATTATAGTTTAAAAATATTTAATGTGATGGTACCTTAACGAACACTTCTTTGTGGACAATACTTTTTTGTGTATGTTTCCTCCTAATACTTTGGTTGTTCTGCCTTAACCAGAACTCTTTGTCCAATATTTAGGATGTTTGTCGTTGTGCTTTAATGATTATATTTGCCAAACATAAACATACTTAAAATTATTTTCACACAAATTTAAAAGGGTATTCCTTAGTTTCGGAAGACGAAAATTTAATTAAGGGATAAAAATATACTTAGAAGTACATTAATCAGTATCATAATTTTTGCATGTATGACGTTATTGTCAAAACTTTTATATACCATCCGTGTGCTATTACATAAGCTATTCGGCGTATCTAAATTTTTCAGTAGCATGACAAACATATTTTTCTTCAAAATCAACCTATATACAATGGAAGATCAATTTTAACTTAGTCTATTATATGTACTGTGATACTAACATACGTAGGAAATAATAAAATTGACAACAAACATGTATGGTAGGAGGCCATTTGGTATTAAAGTATTTAAGTATTCTTCTTGGTAGTAAATATTGATATCATTTTCTGCTGAGTCAAAAATAAAAAAATATTTTGTTTTTATTATAATATTTTGCAGTCAATCTTTTATTTAATTGATCAACATATTCATTTCTGCTAGCTAAGATATCTTTTTAATTCTATCATGCAATTTGAAACAAAATGTGTTTTAATCTAATGATAGAAATATTTCTCTTATTAAATGCACTACTATTACCATTGGGATTGATAACCAAGTGTTTAGGAAGAACCAAATCATCTTAATTGGATGTTCTTCTTCGTTTCCGGCACGAAGTAAGAAGACACTAAATACTGGATTTGTTCTTACTTTATATTTCTTGTTAGTTGAATCTTTTTTATTTAAGGCCAGAAGTATAACTTTGGCAAGCTAGATAAACTTGAATAAAATTTTTACTCATATGCTGAATTTAAAAAATAATTGAATTGGATTCTCTTGCTAAATAATTAATTAGAAGATTTAATTATTTGATTTTAACATAAAAAGTAATTTATTCTATGTTGATTCATATCTTAATATTAGTTCATCTCTTGTTTTGATTATTTAATCTTAATTATAATTTTATCCACCATAAATTTTATTTTCAAAGCATAAAAGATTGATATGACATTTCATTTTTAGATCTTTATGTGTGTAGAATCATTAATGGTATTGACTCTTACCAACTATTTTTTTCTCTTTCTCATACATTTATATTCTTAAATATTTTTTTAGTTGTTGTTTAATAATTGGGTATTTTTAAATATTACACGAAATTAATTTTAAAAAATATTATTTGAGTAGGAAAATAGTTCAAATATAATATAAAAATATGTTATCGTGGGGGTATTTTTTTTTCTCCTCAATGTTTGCTTTGTATGCAGTCCATTTAATATTACTTTTATTTTTTCTTAGTATTGGACATTATAGAGTGACAATGCATTGCCAATATGGAGGATTCTTATCAAATTGATTTTATTAAACCTTCCTACATATTTTTAATAAGAATTTAATAGACAAAAGTTTATTAATTTTAAAATCTTAAATATTAAAAATTAGAATAGAAGGTATTGTAGTCCAAAAAATAGGTTATTGCAGTTATGCCATTTACGTATGAGTTCTTCCGTTTAATATTTTAGGGTTCTTTTGGTATATTAATGTATTTATGCTTTTATAATAATATATGCTCTCTTTTTTCTAAATGGATTTGGACAATATAATTCATTCTCAAATTAAATTAGTAATAGGACATTATAATACGTTTTCAAATTAAATTAGTAATAAATTTTTTTAAGAAGTATATCCTAAAAGTAATAGGATTACATGACTAAGGATATTTACTTTTTTAGTTACCATTACATAAGTCATTTGATGAATGTTGGTGTTTCAGTAGCATTATTGCTCACTTTTCTTCAAAATTAACTTATATACAAGGAAGATCAATCCCATTTTAAATTAATAAGATATCTTCAACTCTTCGGTTAAAGTAGTAACCAATTAAAAAAAACCATAGAGTAATCCAAAACCACGTAAAAGAAAGCTAAAGGAATTTAGTTGTAAAAAAAAAATTAAAATTTTAGTAAAGCTTATTTTTTACTATTGGCTTTAAAACACTTACGAAACTATGGTTAGATGAAAGACAAAGAAGGCATACAGTGATCTATACAAATTAAAATCTGTAATGATTCTCATTTGAATAAGAACTCTTTAAGTATTTAGAGAGTTAGGACCGAAAGCATCACAAATTTGATGCAGTTCGGTGAAAGATTTTTGTGTCTGTCAAGTGTGTATAAAGTATTTAAGTATCTGTTTAATGTTATATGAATTAGACAGCCCGAAAGTAATTATACTAATATGATTGCTAAAGGTAATCATGTATGATTTCTAACGTGTAGTATTATGTCCTAAAACTAATAGGATTATAAGGCTAATATCTAGAATTCCGGTTATGTCCTTTTATTATGAGTTATTATGCTTAATTATAAGGTTATTTTGGTAAACCGACATTGTATTCATGGTTTTATAATAATATAGATATAGATAGATAGATAGATATAGATATAGATATAGATAGATAAATATAGATATAAATTATCCCAATTTAAAATTATTATTTTTGTAAATCTGAAATTAATTTTTTTATAATTTTCATGTCCAATCGGAATTATGAAATACTCAATTCTTTTTGGTAACAAACGCTAACCAGGTGGTTAGATCACGCCTACTGAATTTCTCGGGTCGAATCTAGGGTACGGCATCGACTCATCAATTCCGGATAGCGCCCTTTTGGATACAGGAAGGCAAACGAAGCATCTGGAATACTCTTTTCTTGTCGACGAAGATTCGTAAACAGAAATCATAATTCATTCAAATTCCCACCGTCATCTCCAATTTGGTGGCAATTTAAAGAAAGTAAAACGGTACAAATTTGGATCAATTCTCTTGTTCCTACAGTTGCAATTGATTCAACAAATACACAAATTAGCGATGGAAAGAGGAAGGGGTAGGTGGGGTTCAGTATCACGTGGGATGCTACCTCTGTTAGCGCTACATACAGTAAGCGAATACTGCAGGCTGGAGAGGAAACCGCCGGTTACAGCAGGACTTCTTGCGGCTAATACAATTATATACTTAAGGCCCAGTTTTCTTGATCCTTTACTCCCTACCATTAGTGAAGTCTGGTTTAATCCTCACCTCATCATTAAGGTATAATCCTATCATCACCTTCAATTTTTTTGTAGCGGATTTAGGATTTTAACTTGGATGGATTCAACCTTAAAAACATTTAGGACTGAACTTTAATGTACTTTTAAAATTATGAGTTTAGAAGCTAATATTTGCTAAAATTTTGTTTTTTTCTGGGTTTGGTTGCATTCATAGCACTAAGGCTGCATTTGTGTGGTATAAACTTACCCACATCTAATGATAACGGGGTATGTGTCTTTCGCGTACTCTTTTATCACCTTACTATGGTTAATTAATGTCCATTTTCACCTTATTTATTACTTAACTATGGTAAAGTATATTGGTTTGGTGAAAATACCGGGTGATAGCATGTGACTATGCTAAGTGATAACACAATGTATAGATTCTGACACCTGCTGGATTTGGTACTCTTCCTTGAGCCGGGAGTCTATGGAAACAACCTCTCTACCCTCAAGGTAGGGGCTCTCCAGGCCCCACTCGTGGGATTATACTAGGTCTGTTGTTGTTGCTTGATTTGGTACTCTTAGGTGTCCAGGGTTCAATATTGAAATAATTTCAAGGCCTGAATTCGTGTTAGATGTTATAGCAATATTACTTCGAACGAGGACTATATTTTTGCTTTTCCATATTGTAATTGCCTATTTTGGCTTCCAGCACAATGTGCTGATGATTTTTTGAATATACTGGACACTTCTCAAAAAAAAAAAAAAATTACTTCGAACAACTTATTTTTGTAACTGCATATTTACAATACGGCCATGCACCGTAGGATAGATTTCTTGAAGTAAGCTATAAGTTCGGTTAAGTTGGATGTGTACCAGTAACTTGTTCTGTCAATATAGGAGATTTATTTTCAGTTTTGGCTTCAATAGTTCATTCTATGATGCTATTGAAGTGAAGATACTTAGAGCCCCAAGTACACTGATGGATTAGCTCTGCCAACCATTTGATGATCCTTTCGAATTTTGTTGAAATTTCATTGCTACTCACATTTTCCCGTGTTACATATCCAACAAATATGTGCTGCCAATAAATGCTCACTTTTCAAATAATTTTTTGTACACTTCTTGGTTACTCACATTTCCCCATATTACATATCTAACAAATATATGCTGGAGTCAATACTCAAAACAAACACACGCTGGAGTGGGAAAGGGGAGACAATGGTGTAGACGTGGAACAGGTCATAGGGAATTATATACGGGCCTTGAATTTGAACTTAACACATTAAATCTACCCTTAGATAGCCATCATCTCTAATCTGTAATGTGGCATGTCAATTTTTTTGTTCAGCTATTGGCTATTCTATCATGTGATGAACTTGGAAATCTTTGTTTAGTTTTGAGTTTCTCTTTTATAGCAACAAGATTGCAGTATCTTTTTATAACCAGTATCTCTTTTCCCTATATAACTCAAATAATTTCTGCTGAAAGTGTAACTTTATCCTCTTAAATTTGTTTCTTTATGCTGTGAATATTGTGTGAAAACGTTGTCTTATTAGGAAGAACAAGCTTCTCTGAGTTGTTTGATAGGTGTAGTGTAGGATTCTGATGTCCTATTTCTATCTTCTCTTTGAAAAATAAGCTTATAGGGTCTTGATATTTTCTTCAATTAACGTGTTATATTCCTTCTAAATGCAGATTTCTCTGTCAGGGTTGTGTTTTAATATATCTGAAAATTAATGGCTTCTCTTGAACAACTAAATTTTAAAAGTAATGGACCCTAATATTACTGAATGTCTGAAAGGCATGCCAATCCTTCTTTATAACTGATAAGTGTGTTTGAGGTTCTAAGTTTTTGCTCGCAAGCTGCACATTTTGTTGATGTAGTTTTTAGAAGATACAAATGACTGTGTTGATCAGAAGTTGTAAAGTTTTACTGCTGTTACAAGAATGCATGCTTTCATTGGCTTCTTTATTATGGTACTTTCTGAAATAAAATACGAGTTCTGTATCAAGTATGGGCTTTGTGAATTTTTTCATACTATAGTAATTTTAGACTTACATGCCCCGTGGACTTGATATGGTCACACTCCTAAATTCCTTTTGCCATTGCTTTTGATGTTGCTTCTCTGCCGTATTGTTAGTGAATCATATGACTGCAACTCTGTCTTGAGCTGTATGTCAGGGTGTTTGGAAGTCCTAGTGGACAAACCGTTATATTGTCTTCACCTGATAGACATTTTTCCTTTTTTATGCAGTACAAGGACCTGAAACGATTCTTCCTGTCAGCGTTCTACCATGTGAACGATTCTCACCTAGTCTACAATATGCTTTCTCTTCTGTGGAAGGGGATACAATTGGAGACATCAATGGGAAGTGCAGAATTTGCATCGACCGTTGCAGCCTTAGTTGCTATGTCCCAGGGCATTACACTATTACTTGCAAAATCACTTCTTTTGTTCTTTGACTACGAGAGACCCTACTACAAGGAATATGCTGTGGGTTTTTCTGGTGTCCTCTTTGCTATGAAAGTTATTCTCAATGCACAATCAGATGATTATACATATGTGCATGGGCTGCTGGTGCCTACTCGATACGCTGCCTGGGCAGAACTCGTTCTCATACAAATGTTTGTACCTGGTGTCTCATTTCTTGGGCACCTTGGTGGAATACTTGCTGGCCTTCTGTTTTTGCGTTTAAAAGTATCGTATTCAGGTGCAAATCCACCATGGAACGTCATGAGAGGTCTTACCCATGTACTGAGCTGGCCTTTAAGGTTTGTGAAGTGCTTATTCCGAAGCCAACCAAGAATTGCTGGTAGAGGAACCGTTGGTGGCAGGCAGGCAAGAGATACATCTCAAACGTGGAGATGCGAAGCATGTACATTTGATAATTCAGGCTGGTTAAGTGTTTGTGAAATGTGTGGCACAAGTCGTACTGATGATGGGTTGTCATCTCTTAGTTCAACAGATGAGACTCAAGACTTATCATTGGAAGAATTACGGCGTCGCAGAATTCAAAGATTTGGTAGATGATGAGAAAGATTGGCTCAAATGATCATAGATGCTATTATAGCTTTCTCTGAAAATAGTCACGTCAAAGTAGAGTAGTAGAGTCCTGGAATTCCATGAAGGGTATCTTGTGGATAATCACTGTGCTTAATTACCTAATACTGTTTGGTACAGGAGGCATGTCTCCATTAAGTTTGTGGAAGAGATAGTAGACTTGAAAAGCATGCAAGTTGTTCCATGGACAGAACATTTTGGCACATTGTGTTACTTTTATCTTGTCATGGAACCGAAGGGCTCGTTACCGGAATACCTTCTGTTTTATGTCCTTAAGGAGTAAAATTTTCTGCTAGCTTCCATGTCATGTCTTGTCTTCTTGATCGTGGCATACCCCAGAATGTCATGTCCATTTGACCAGTTTGATTAACTTTACCAATAGAGTTTTTAGGTTTATCTGATGAACATATTGCAATTCAAATAACAGATGAATGTGAAAATATTTATGCAACTGAAGCTCCTGTTGCAGTTTGATTTCCTAACTGAATTAGTGTATATGTAGAGTTCACTTCTTCCCCACACTGCAAGGGAGAGCTATTCTTTTTCTTTTGATTACTATATTATTACCAGTATGGACAAAACCCCTATCAAATATGTCTCCCGTAGATAGGAGTGGCAAACGGGCGGGTCGGGTCGGATATGGTTCAGGTTGAAAGTCGGTAATGAAAAAACGGATCAATTATTTGACCTGACTCATATTTACCCATATTATCCATGACTTCTTGTATATGATCACTTTTGAAAAAATTCTTAGTCTTCCTAACTTGTAACTCCCAATTTGAGGTTTTACAAACGTAAAAGTTAGACCTATTGATTATCCATTTTCTAAATGGATAATATGGTTCTTATTCATATTTGACCCGTTTTTAAATAGTTCATTATCCAACCTATTTTTTAGTGGATAATATGAGTGGTTAACTGTTTTCCTTGAACCATTTTGCCACCTCTACCCGTAGATAACAATGGACTGCAAAAGCACCATCTGCTTTCAGTAACGGGTGATAGGTGCTTCACATGCCTTATTGCTTGATTTCTGGGTTAGGTTACTGAAGTTGGGGGAACTAAGAGCCCGTTTGGCTTAGCTGATTTAGAGTAGCTGATAAGCATTAGGTGTTGAAAAACACTTTTAAGTGATGAAGCTGATTTAAAAAATAAGCAGTTACGTGTTTAGATAAGTGTTGAAATTAATAATAAGCAGCTGAAGAACTGAGTATACGAAGAGTTTTGTTTTAAAAAGAAGTATTTTAGGAATAAAATAGTAAATATTTTGGTTAAACCTAAAGTGCTTATAAGCTGAAATTTTGATAAGTTGGGGGAGACCAACTTATGAGTTTTGACTTATTTTTGGCTTATAAGCACTTAACTTATAAGCACTTTTAATTTTACCAAACGCGTAGATAAGCCAAAAAGTGTTTATAAGCCGATTTAACCGGCTTATAAGCTTAGCCAAACACGCCTTTTGCAATCCACAGTTCGCATAAGTTCGTACAAATAAATCTTTTAAGCTTTGATTGTCGTAACCCGAAGCAATTTGCATCTTTCTTTCTCTCCGTAAGTCGGCTTCACACGGATCATTCTAGTTGTCAATATGTTCGACGAATGCATATCATCCTCTTCCATAATGAGAGGAAATTAGACACCTATATTACTAATGGTATTGTAGCAGAATTTTCCTCTTTGGATGCTAATGTACTGGACTAGCTATGGGTGAGCAAAATTATAGCTGTTGGAATTGGGGTATGAGTGAGTTGAAATTCTATACTTGGAGAGTATCTATTTCGGATATTGGACTGTTTGATAAAGGCTTTTGCTTCATTTTCTTTATTGAAAAAGGTTGGCAAAAATTTAAGGCTTGTCCATTATGTCCCATTTAATTGTGAAGAAGTAGTACATCACCATAGAGTTCTTTTAAAGGAAGAAACAAAAAAGAAAAAAAAAACAGGCAAGAATCGTATGAGTTACATCAGTCCCTCGTAGTAAAATAACATATGCAAATATCTCCCTATCCGGTCTTGGGGTCCTCTCAATCTCAAATGTTGTCTTCCACAATTAGTTGCAGGTGAAACGGCAGTGATCATAACCTGTCAAAATGTTCAGACAACGTCAACGATATGTCACAGGACAAAGGGTACACAGCCAGTGTATATAAGTTAGATCATGCCGAGGCCACACAGTCAGTGGAGGTACTTCCAACCCTTTTTGCCTATTAATGTGTAACTGTAATTGTTAAGGTAACTGTTGTTTGTAATGTATTCTCATAGAGTAAAGCTTTTAAGTAGTTGAGAGTCTTACTTGGATCAACAGTGACGAGCATAGCAGTTCCTCCAAAGTCACAAGTCCCGCCGCCCTGTTTTTTCTTCTGCCAGTAGCTGTTGAAAGCGTAAGAAGCATGAGAAAGCAACGTAGCCGGCTGGTAGCACGCCCCATTGGGCTGTATGGCATCACAACCAGCCCCAGAACCACAAGCATAGTCCAGTGCTTGCTGAATCAAGTCTGCTGGTACTGTCGGCTTAGCCACGCACCAAACTGCATTCTCAGGTTTCTTATTAGGAGCTGGTGGTGGTGGCGTTGAATGACTATTCGTTGGTGGCTGGTTAACTGCCGGTGGCTGCTTAGGTGCATTATGCTGTGGACTTTGTGCATTTGGAGATGGTGGCGGCGGGGAAATGGAAAGTAAAGGTGGTGGCATAGCCCCTGAAGGAGTAGGAGGAGATGGTGGCGGTGGAGAAGTGGAAAGTAATGGCGGTGGAATTGCCCCTGAAGGAGTAGGAGGAGATGGCGGCGGCGTAGAAGTGGAAAGTAAAGGTGGTGGCATAGCTCCTGAAGGAGTAGGAGGAGAAGGAGTGAATATCCCATAAGGATTAGGAGAGTTCCCTGGAGTTGGTGGTGGTACAGCTCCTGAAAGCAGAGGAGGGGAAGTGTATATTCCATTTGGAAAAGAGTTCTCTGGACTGGTTGATCCAACCTGCAGCAGTCTTAGTTTCCTGTGCAGTCCGAGGCCAGGATTTATCCCCGCTCTATCTGCATTTTTTGGCAAAAACAAAAAGCGTATGAGTTTCAGTGACGGATTCAACTATGGGTTATCACAAGTTCAGCAGAACTTGGACCTTATATGTATATGCGTGCGAAAAAGAAAAATGCAGATGGAATTAAACTCGGAACTAACGTCGTGTAGATTATGTGAATATAGCAACAACGATATCTTGAAAGAGTGGTGCAGTGGACTTCAAATTAATATGCATACTTACCACATAGACCAAAGGCGCTTGAGGCTAGCAATTGAAATGTGTGTAAGGCAAGAATGTAAAATTTCATAGTGCTACTTCTTGAATCCTTGGCCATGTTGAATAATAGCTCCTTGATTTGTCAGGAAAATACAGAGTGCTTTGGCAGCTGCAAGCATTGGAATAAGAAGAGGGAAAGTGGGGTCTCTAAAGTGAGAGCAACAGGTAAAAGTCATAAAACAGTAAACTTCCGATTCCAGAAAGAAGCTGAGCTGTTACTTAACTACCATAGCAAACTCATAAAAATGAGGACTTTCTTCTGTTTGTTCTTCTCTTTAACTATATAATATAATATTGCTTTTCAAGACAGAATATATGTTTTCTTGGGATGTCAGGAAACTAAGCAAAAAGAAGAAAACATTGGTTCCTTTTGGAATCTATCTTTTGCTTGCCAAGTACTTCACACGTTCTCTCTCAAATTTTAGTCTCTCTGCTCACATAAATGATTAAGCTTTCTTGTGTAACCCTTTAATATATAATTGTACAGCATTTGAAATCAACCTCAAAACAATACAATCAGTAACTTTTTAACTTAAGTTATTCATTCATTGTCTAACCTAAACAATAGTAGTATATGTAAAATTTTATGCAAACAGTGCTAATATAGTCACAATTAAGCTTGTAGACGAGTCTGAATATGCTATGGGGTTTTAATAAAGCTACTTATATTCAAGACTGATGTTTACTTACATTATTTTTCAAGTGGTATGTGTCTCCTCCGAATGGCTGAATCCAGCACCATTAAGAAGTAGCATTCTCTGTAAATTAATTTTATATTACTGATACTCTTTCTTTTAGCACGGAAAATTATAAAATCATAGCATCCCATTTTATCATGATTTGTTGAGATCCACTTACTATAAAAATTTATCCTCCAAGGATAGGAAAAATATAAATATTGAGAGTATAAGCTGATAGTGGCTATATGTGTAATAAGTAGCTAGGTGTTAAATGTAATGGCTATTTATGCAAAGGCTAGTTAGTTAATATGTTAGTTAGAACACTGTATATAGATATGTGAATGTGTACAGTATGCTATGCGGAAGAAATGAGGAAGTAGTTACTTTTCTCTCCTCTCCAAATTTTCTTCTGCTCATAATTCTTCTTCTCAAATCTTCTTCTCTTGATAAATTTGACATGGTATCAGAGCCTACCGCTCAGATTTAGCTCTCAAATCAATGAAGTAGTTGTAGATTTCAAGCTCAATCGTCTCAATTTCGGAAGTTCAAGCTCCACAGTTGAAGCTCAGCAATGGAGGAAGTTGACAATGAAGTTCCTGAAAAGCTAAGTCATAATCATCCTCTATTTTTGAATTCAAATGATAATTCTGGTGCAATTTTGATCTCACTACAATTGCGAGGTCCAGAAAATTACTCGGTGTGGAGCCGGGCTATGCGAATTGCCATTCTAGGAAGGAACAAATTAGGGTTCATCGATGGCACTTGTAAGCGAGTTAAATTCGGTCCTAATCTAGTGGATCTATGGGATAGATGTAGCGCCATAGTCCTGTCATGGATTATGAATTGTGTATCGCCCGAGTTGCTTAGCGGAATCGTTTACTCGTCAAATGCAAGTGCTGTGTGGAATGACTTGAGAGAGAGATTTGATAAAGCTGATCTCTCTAGAATATTTCAATTCCACAAGAATATTGCAACAATCAGTCAAGGAACTAGTTCGATATACTCCTATTTCTCAAAATTGAGGCAGCCGTGGGCAGAGTTTGATAGCTTAGCTCCAATTCCTGGGTGTGATTGTGAGAAATCATGTGAATTCGTTGTGTTTATGGAACAACTGAAATTGTTACAATTTCTTATGGGACTAAATGAGTCTCATGAGCAAGCAAGAAGTCAATTGCTCATGATGACACCAGCTCCCTCTATTAACAAGGCCTATTCCATGATGATGGAGAGGAAAATCCAAAGGGCAATTGCTTATACTAATCCTGCAGAGAACTTAGAGTTCACCTCATTGATGTCTTCTAGAGGTGGTTTCCAACAAAGGCCCAAGAAGAGCTTCAATCTGGTTTGTGATTACTGCAAGTATAAGGGGCATACTACAGAAAATTGTTTCAAATTAATTGGCTATCCAGCTGATTTTAAACACAAGAAGAAAGGAAATACATTTCCTACAGCTAACTTTGCAGGAAATATTGGTGACTCAGGTACATTAATGCCTACTATTGAAGATCATGACGTTGGTTCAACACTTAACATTGCAGGTAACAACATCAGAGGAAACCATGGGGAAAGAATTCAACCTCAAGTTCATTCAGCAGCCACACCTCACCCTGCAGTATACTTCACTCCTCAGCATAAGGCTGCACTTTTAGGCGGGCCCGGGCCTAAATGGGCCAAACGGGCCTGGGCCTGGCGGTCCCGGGCTTGGCGGTCCCATACTTCGTGGGCCTGCTGGGTGTAACCAGCCCGTGACAGGCCTAAGCCCAGATGGTCCTGGGCTTCGCGGGCCGGGCTCGTGGGCTTCGCGGGCCTAACGGGCTTTTTTATGTCCGAGTTTTTTATTTTTATTTTTTTTTGTTTAAGGCAATTTTTTGTAAATTAGAATGCATAATAAATTAATGACAAAGTACAACATAAATCATAAATACGTCTAATAATTTTTAAATAACATAAATTGTTAAAAAATCTTAAAGACGAATTTGCGCATAAATACCATCAACACAATACATGATATGCATCCTTAAAATACCCCAGGTACACCCTGAACGAAAATTTAAGACTCTTCCAC
>MU765629.1:34061-48478 GCA_026770625.1 Nicotiana glauca | reverse complement strand
GATTGTGACCGGCCCGTCGCGGGCCTTATGCACCATTAGGCCCAGGACCGCCAGGACCGGCCCGCCAGGACCGTTTGGCCCGTTTAGCCCGCGGGCCCGGTCCGGTCCCGGGCCAGGCCCAGCCCACCATACAGCCTTACCTCAGCAGTATCAACAAATCCTTCATATGCTTGGGAAAGCTAATGAAGAATCATCAAGCTCTACTCAACCAACAACAGCAGGTATATTTGACTTCCTATCCAGTATAGTTGAGGATAGATGGATAATTGATACATGAGCTACCAATCACATGGTAGGGAACTCTAAGCTGTTAACTAAAATAGATGATAGGTCTGGTTTGAAAGGAGGTAAAGTACATCTTTCAAATGGGAATGAGGTGTCAATATCAAACACAGGAACATCTAGAATTTTCAGAAATCAAAACATAGAAAATGTGTTACACATTCCTGACTTCAAGTTTAATATTTTGTCTGTATCTAAGTTGACAAAAGAACTGAAGTGTTGTGCTGCATTCTTCCCTGACTTTTGCCTATTCCAGGACCTCTTCAGTGGGCAGGTGAGGGGGATTGGTAGAGAAGAATGTGGACTGTATTACCTGAAGTCAACTCCAACTCCCACTGCATCACCTGTTCAACCACAATTACAAGAAGCTGATGGTTTAGAGAAGTGCTATTCGGTGGCTACTAATGTTCCATTGTCTGTATGGCATAATAGATTAGGCCATGCTCCTTTAGATATGCTCAGAAAAATAGAATTCTTGAAAAACTGCAAACTTGATAAGCAGCATCATTGTCCTGTATGTCCTCTAGGGAAGCAGTCTAAACTTCCATTTCCTATTAGTACCACTATGTCAAACAGGCCTTTTCAGTTGATTCATGGGGATGTCTGGGGCCCTTATAGAGTACCTACACATGATGGGAAGAGGTATTTTCTAACATTGGTGGATGACTCCTCTAGGTACACCTGGATCTTTCTGTTGAATAATAAAGCTGAAACTTTTGTTGTGTTGAAACAGTTTCTTGCTTTGGTAAAGAATAGCTTTAACTCTTCTATTCAAACATTAAGAACAGATAATGGCTGTAAATGACAGATCTGATTCAAGGGAATGGAATTGTGCACCAAAGTTCATGTGTTTATACACCTCAACAAAATGGTGTAGTGAAAAGGAAACATAGATCTATTCTCAACATAGCCAGATCATTAAGATTTCAACGTTCTGTGCCTCTAAGGTTTTGGGGAGAATGTGTTGAAACTGCAGTCTATCTACTGAACAGACTACCCTCTTCTACTCTACATCATAAATCCCCATTCCACCTACTATACTCACACCCTCTAAACCTTGATCATATAAAAACCTTTGGGTGTCTTGCCTATGCATCAAACCCAAACATCACTGATAAGCTGTCTCCTAAAGCCATTTCTGCAGCCCTAATGGGATATTCCTCTACTCAAAAGGGATACAAACTTTATGATCTGCATGGTAGATCATTCTTTGTAAGTAGAAATGTTGTTTCCAGAGAAGATCTATTTCCTTTCAAACACTTCAAACCTTCTACTCTACCTTTATTCCAATACTTGAACCTGTTTCTGATACTGAGACTCCTAGGATCAGTCCTGATATCTCCTCTACTACCTCATCCCCTTCCATACCATCCAGGATGCACAACCTTTGGAAACACATTTCACTGAACCTTCCTCTATCAGTATGACTGAACCATCTTCCATTAATATAGTTCCCTCTCTTATCAATAACAGTCCAACAGAACTTCCCACCAACTTATCTCCATCTACTGTACCTTCCTCCCAACTTGAATCCCTCAGAAAATCTACTAGAACAGTAAAACAACCTCTGTGGTCACAGGACTTTATCACCACAAAGAAATCTAATTGTGCATATCCTCTCTCCTCCTATATTAGCTATGACCAACTAGCCTTACCATATAAGACAGCCTTGCACTCTTACTCATCCATTGTAGAGCCTACCAGCTATGAGGAAGCAGCTTCAGATCCAAAGTGGATTGAAGCCATGAAACTAGAGATTGCAGCACTAGAGGACAACAACACCTGGACTATTGTTGATCTCCCTAAAGGTAAAGCAGCAATTGGGTGCAAATGGGTCTTCAAGGTGAAGTATAGGTCTTCAAGAGAAGTGGAAAGATACAAAGCAAGACTAGTAGCAAAGGGTTATAGTCAGCGAGCTGGGTTGGACTACAAAGAAACCTTTTCTCCAGTTGCAAAAATGGTTACTGTTCGATCAGTCATTGCTGTGGCAGCCTCAAAGCATTGGTTCATCTATCAAATGGATGTCCACAATGCCTTCTTGCAAGAGGATCTTTTACTATTCCGGAAGGGTTTGCTAGACAGGGGGAGATCAATCAAGTCTGCAAACTCCAAAAGTCTTTATATGGCTTAAAACAAGCACCAAGACAGTGGAACCTAAAACTCACTGAAGCCTTACAGCAGCTTGGCTTTGTCCAGAGTCATTTTGACTATTCACTTTTCACACAATGTCAAGGAAGTGATATAGTTGTTGTCCTTATATATGTTGATGATCTAATCATCACAGGATCCAACAATGATCTCCTGAAGAAGACTATATGTGACCTACAGAAGAAGTTCAAAATAAAAGATCTAGGAGAATTGAAGTTTTTCTTAGGTATTGAATTTGCAAGGTCAAGAAAAGGCATACATATGTGCCAAAGGAAGTATTCATTGGAGCTGATTTTTGAGTTTGGCCTAGGAGGTGCTAAAATTGCTGGAACTCCACTTGAATGCAACCAAAAACTTACTTCAATAGAATTTGACAAAGCTTTCAGAAACACTGCACCTCATGAAGATCCTACACTAGAAGATGCTGGAGAATATCAAAGATTAGTAGGAAGGCTTCTGTATTTGACCATGACTAGGCTAGACATTTCATCTGGAGTACAAGTACTTAGCCAGTTTATGCATGCTCCAAAATAATATCACATGGATGCTGCCCTGAGAATTGTGAGATATTTGAAAACTTCACCAGGCCTGGGACTCCTAATGCCATCAGCTGCAACTACAGAACTACCATCATTTTGTGACTCAGATTGGGGTTCTTGTTTGCAGACCAGAAGATCAGTTACTGGTTATCTAGTGAAATTTGGAGGAGCTTTGGTGTCTTGGAAATCCAAGAAGCAGGAAACTGTAGCTCGAAGCCCAGCTGAAGTTGAATTTAGAAGCATGGAATCATGTGTAGCTGAAGTCACTTGGTTGATAGGACTGTTTAAGGAATTGGGAGTTGAGGTGCAACAACCTGTTGACATGTTCTGTGATAGCAAAGCTGCTATTCAAATAGCAGCAAATCCAATCTTCCATGAAATAACCAAACATATAGATATTGATTGTCATTTTGTAAGGGAGAAAATAAGTCAAGGAGCAATCAAAACTCATCACATCTCTACAAAGGATCAACTGGCAGATTTACTGACCAAAAGCCTTGGAAAGGCTCAACATGAAGTTCTACTGAATCAACTTGGAGTTAAGAATATATTCACACCATCAACTTAAGGGGGAGTGTTGAGAGTATAAGCTGATAGTGGCTATATGTGTAATAAGTAGCTAGGTGTTAAATGTAATGGCTATTTATGCAAAGGCTAGTTAGTTAATATGTTAGTTAGAACACTGTATATAGATATGTGAATGTGTACAGTATGCTATATGGAAGAAATGAGGAAGTAGTTACTTTTCTCTCCTCTCCAAATTCTCTTCTGCTCATAATTCTTCTTCTCAAATCTTCTTCTCTTGATAAATTTGACAATAAAAGCATATCAAACTCTCCCCATTATTCTTTTACAATGATGTTGTAGAGCGGGTTGATATCCGTAAAAGCACCAAGCTAATGTAAAGACCGGATAAAACACTTTAAACAGCAGCAAGAAGACATAAAGAACAAGAACCAACTCAGGAAATCAGATAAATCAACTAGGAATTTAAGATCAATATAGTAGTGTAACGACCTTATCGGTCATTTTGAGCATTTGCATCCCATTCAGCTATTTGAAGTCTTGAGCAACATCGCATTATGTATTATAACTTGTGTGAATCATCGGTTTTGGTTTTCAGGTCATTCAGAATTGATTCGGAAGAACGAACATCATGATTGAAGCTTTAACTTGTAAGAGTTGACCAAGTTTGTATTTTTAGCATTTAAACCTGGATTGGAGTTTTGATGGTTCCGTTAGGTCGGGATGGTGATTCTGGACTTGGGCGTATGCCCGGATTTGCATTTGGATGTTTCTAGAAGGTTTTGGCACAAATCGGCAAAAATTTGAAATTTAAAGGTTTAGAAAGTTCATAAATTTGACCGGGAGTTGACTTTGATGATATCAGATTCGGATTGTGGTTTCAGAAATTGGAATAGCTTCGATATGTCATTTGGGACTTGTGTCAAAAGTTGGGTTCATTCCGGGTTGATTTGATATGTTTCGGCATGAGTTTTGGAAATTCAAAGTTCAAAGTTCATTCAAGTTCGAATTGAGGTGCGATTCGTCGTCTTGACGTTGTTATGAATGATTTGAGGCCTCGAGAAGGTCCTTGGTATGTTATGGAACTTGTTGGTATATTCGGGCGGAGGGTTTGGGTGAGCTTCGGATAAGGTTCAGATCGTTTGAATCGTTTTTGGCTAAAGTTGCTGGTGGCAGATCTGGTGTGATCCCACCTACGGATAGTTTGCGCAAGTGCGATGGTCGCAGAAGTGACACAGGAGTCGCAAGAGCAGAAGTGGAACTGGGAGCAGGGCTCCGCAGATGCGAGAAATGGGCTGCACTTACGGAAGCGCGGAAGCGGTGTCTTGAGTAGTAGGGGCGAGGTATGGCGTAAGTGCGAAGTGGTGTTCTCCCGAATCGATGACTGCTGAGTTTGGTTTGGTCGCAGAAGCGAAGATTGGGTCTCATGCCAGAACTTGCGAAACTCACATGAACGGTTTCGTTTTGGCCAAGAAGATATTAAAAGCAGGGTATTTATGGATGAGCATGGAGACAACATGCATCAAATATGTTCAAAAGTGTCACCAATGCCAGATACATGCTGATATGATACGAGTGCCGCCAAACGAACTCAATGCAACAAGTTCACCCTGGCCTTTCTCTTCTTTGGGCATGGATTCCATCAGACCAATTGAACTTGTTTCTTCAAATGGACACACGTTCATTTTCGAGGCTATAGATTACTTCACAAAATAGGCTGAAGCCGCATCCTATAAGGCTGTGACAAAGGAGGTCATAGTAGATTTCGTCTGGGATTGTATTGTTTGTCGATTAGGAGTACTAGAGTCAATCATTACTGACAAAGCCGCCAATATCAGTGGTGATTTAATGAAAGCTATGTGTGAAACATTCAAGACCAACCATCAGAATTCTACTGCATACAGGACGCAGATGAATGGAGTCGTAGAAGTTACAAACAAGAATATCAAGAAGATATTGAGGAAAATGGTGGACAACTACAAGCAATGCCAGGAGAAGCTACCATTTTCTTTGCTCGGGTACCTCGCCATGGTTCATACGTCTAATGGGACAACTCCTTATATACTGGTTTATGGTACTGAAGCCATTATTTTTGTCGAATGGAAGATTCCCTCCTTAAGAGTCATGCAGGAGGCTGAGCTCAGCAACATAGAATGGATACGGAGCCGTATGAACAACTGGCTCTTATTGATGGTAAGAGAATGAACGTGGTGTATCATGGTCAATTCTACTAGAATAGAATGGCAAGGGCTTTCAACAAAAAGGTTAGATCAAGTCAATTCACGCTGGGGCAATTGGTTCTGAAATAAATCTTCCCACATCAGTATGAAACAAAGTGGAAATTCTCACCCAACTTGAAAGGCCCTTACATGGTTCACCGAGTAATGACTGGAGGAGCACTTATACTTGCAGAGATGGATGGAAAGATATGGCCAAAACCTATCAATTCGGACGCAGTCAAGAGATATTATGTTTAAGATTATGTTTGCAGTGTCTGTTTGATGTAACCTGAACTACGCTTGACCTGATTCCCGTTTAAGAGGGGATAAGTATGCAGCCCTGTGGGTTCGGTCACATCATAATAAAATCTTCATTCCTCCTATGGTCAGAAACTAGGGCAAGATTTCGAGTTTTTCAGATCTCATTATGTTAAGGATCACCAAGAAGTGGATCACCAAGAAGTGTATCACCAAAAGTACGCATATAAAATGGGGCAGAATTTTGAGGAGGGTCTTCAAAATTTCGAGTTCAGTAGGTTGCAATGCCTCGGAAGCATGTAACAGTCACCGATTCGACAAATTTATTTGCTTTCATTCATTATCACATATTTTGAACAACTACATTTTATATAATTGATTTATTACAAATGCATATGTTTCAAAAATTGCATTTTCTATAGTAGCCAGATGTTACCCATGGTGACTCAAACAAGACCTCAATACAAGGAGCAAAGACGAAACAAAAAATCGAAGGCACAAACCAACCTTCCCCCAAAAACTCACGATTTTTCTTTGGATGCAGGGACGAGATACATAACAAACTGCAAGCATGTACATACTGTCACACCTCCTTTTTTCACCTGAGGGGGGATATAAGGGAGTTTTTACAATTAAATTGACATAAATCGAAATGGGATTATTTTATTTTATTTCAGAGCCGCCACTTGGAATAGTTTATTTGGTGTCTCAAGTCACCGGTTTATTTTAAAATCCCATATCGAGGAAATTGACTTTATTTAAAGGTCTGCAAAACCAGAAAAACTAGGTAAGGAATTCTGTTAACCCGGGAGAAAGTGTTAGGCATTCCCAGGTTTCGTGATTCGAGCACGGTCGCTTAACTATTAATAATGGCCTAATTATCAGATTAGTTACAAGTTTTAAACCTATTGTGCATTTTAAACTTTATAACTGCTTTTAATTATTTTAAACTACTTTTAGGATTTATGGAATTATTTTTTGAATAAGTTACGATTGTCGTACACTTGCCGTTTTGGAACACACCACAAACCACGCTACATGAGATGCACCTGCGATTCGCGACATGTTTATTTTATTATTGTTCGAAGTTGTTATGATCAGGTCACTTGAAATGCACATCCGAATTTGGGAATTACGTATCATGACTATGCCACGGGAACCGTAACCATAGTCACGATAATTTATTATAAAAACGGGTCTAAAGAAAACTATGAATGTTCAAAGTATTTTCTACACTAATTATGGTATTAATGTGAGGGCCATAGATTATGGGATTCATTTGTGAATGACGCGCCTCAATTCATTTCAAGAAATTCATATTCAACTAAAGCGAACTACGAATGTTCATGTTTAAAACTAATTTGAAATTCGATATAAAGCTATTAATTGTATGGTAAAAACCTGTTAAGGCACCAAAACAAACAAACGAATGAAAGTTTTCTGCCCAAGTTTTAACTAGGAAAATTTCGAGATTTATTGTAACAAAATCTAAACTACTTCTTTATTGAAAGCAATAAAATCAGGACTGTGTATCCTTGAGAAGAAGAGATTAGGGAGTGGAGACCCAATATCTAAAATGAAATCAAATGGGAATCTGAGGCCCTAAGTTGGAAAGGTTACCATGTTATGCTGGCATCAACTAGGGAGTGGGACCCTATACTGGAAATATTATCAAGTTATGCTGGCAGAGTCATCAGGTTATGCCGGAAAGGTCCTCGGGTTATGTCAGGAAAGTGATCAGGTTATGCCAGAAGGGTCCTCGGGTTATGCCGGAAAGGTCTTCGGGTTATTTTGGGAAAGTCATCGGGTTATGCTGGAAAGGTCCTTGGGTTATGCTGGAAAAGTCATCGGGTTATATCGAAAAAGTCCTCGGGTTATGCTGGGAAAGTAATTGGGTTATGCCGAAAAAGGTCCTCGGGTTATGCCGGGAAAGTCATCGGGTTATGCCGGAAAGGTCCTCGGGTTATGCCGGGAAAGTTATCGGGTTATGCTGGAAAGGTCCTCGGGTTATGCCGGGAAAGTCATCAAGTTATGCCAAAAAGGTCCTCGGGTTATGCCGGGAAAGTTATCGGGTTATGCTGGAAAGGTCCTCGGGTTATGCCGGGAAAGTCATCAAGTTATGCCGAAAAGGTCCTCGGGTTATGCGAGAAAGTCATTGGGTTATGCCGGAAAGGTCCTCAGGTTATGCCGGGAAAATTTATAAGGAGTGGGACCCTATGTTGAAAAGATTACCAGGTTATGCTGGCATCAGCTAGGGAATGGAACCCTAACGTAGTTAGAGATTGGAGACCCTATGCTACCATGTTTTGATTTTTTTTTCTTTTCTTTCTTTTCATGTCACTTTTCATTTTATTTAGGAGAATGAATGAAGAGTTTAAAAGGGACTTCCCCTTCTGAGCTAAATTTTGCTATCTTTTCTTTGTATTAGTTTTGGAGAAGAATTAGACCGAAATGGAATCAAAGAAAAATAAACAACGGATAGGATAATGAATTCAAAAGAGAAGTGTCCCTTTTGAGAAAAGGAAAGAAGGACTTATCTGGAGTGCACGCAGATGTCAATAGGCATGGCATGCTTATTGGACTGGATACCCGATCTGTACAAACCATCCAACTCTCGTAAACCCATCATAACTCATACCTCAAAATCGAGAAACCTTGCCAGAACTCTATCAGTGCCGAGGGTTGTAAGGAATTCCTTTTTCGATAAGTGGAACCCTTTGCGGGTTTTCACCAACCGACCTCTCTCATTTCTCTTCTCACCGTCGCCTTATAGTGCTCGTTGTGAGTTTTCACTAACAAGACTCTCTCATTTTCAATTTCTCTGCTCACCATTGCCTTACGGTGCCCGTGTGGGTTTTCACCAATAATACTCTCTCATTTTATTTCTCTGATTTGATTGTATCAGGTCCAAGTAACCACATCCCCCAATTTTGAACATCTTTACCGATTGATCAGAAGGACTTTGAACAGGATTTGGGGTAAAAAGAGTTTGGATTGAATTATAACTTTGGAACCTTTCAGGCGAATCATCGCCGAACCAGTATAAATTCTGCCCCAGTTTCACTTTTGGGGAAGAGTGGATTTTTGTTTTGGTGTGACTGAACCCCAGAGAGAGGCTGCCTACGTATCCTTTAGGAATCAAGTCGAACGTAGTTCATTTTTTTTACAACATTTCGGGTTCCAAATGGGGTAATCAAAGAAGTGGTAACTGGCTCAAAGGGTTTGCAAAGGGTTAACAATGGTTGGGTAGCTAGAATGAAAGCCTTCGTCATTCCAATCCGAGGATATTTGTACCACAGAAGGGTTAAATGTAATACCTTTTGACTGTGTCTGCATTGATAGTTGTTTCAGGGTTGTTTCCTTCAATGTCTCCAAAGTACAATGCCCCATTTGGCAACAATTTTCTTATAATGTATGGACCCTTCCAGTTTGGAGCAAACTTTCCTTTTGCTTCCTTGTGATGCGGGAGAATACGTCTCAAAACAAGTTGCCCTACTTCGAAGTTTCTAGGCCGCACTTTTTTGTTGTAGGAACGGGCCATTCTTTGTTGATATAACTGCTCGTGGTAAACAGCGGCCATCCACTTTTCATCAATCATGGTTAACTATTCCAAACGAGTCTTGACCCATTCACTGTCCTCAATCTCAGCTTTAACGATAATTCGAAGAGATGGAATTTCAACTTCTGCGGGTATTACGACTTCAGTGCCATAAACCAATAGATAAGGTATTACCCCAACTGATGTGCGCACAATTCTGCGATATCCCAACAATGCAAAAGGCAACTTTTCATGCTATTGTCTAGAACTTTGGATCATTTTCCTAAGGATCTTCTTGGTATTCTTGTTCGCTGCTTCAACAATGCCATTAGCTTTAGGCCGATAAGGGGTAGAATTCCGTTGCATGATCTTAAATTGTTTGCATACCTCCCTCATCCAATTATTGTTCAAACTTGTAGCATTGTCAGTAATGATAGTTTTAGGAATACCAAATGACAGATAATGTTTGAATGCATGAAGTCCACCACTGCTTTCTTGGTGATGGCTTTGAGAGTGACTGCTTCAACCCACTTTGTGAAATAGTCAATGGCAACTAAGATGAATATGTGCCCATTTGAAGCTTTCAGCTCGATTGGCCCAATGACATCCATACCCCAATCAACAAATGGCCACGGTTTCGACATAGGATGTAATTCTGAAGGCGGTGCATGAATCAGATCACCGTGTACCTAACGATGATAACACTTTCGGACAAAACTGAAATAGTCCTTTTCCATGGTCATCTCGTAATAACCTGCTCAAAGGATTTTCTTTGCAAGGACATATCCATTCATATGGGGTCCACACACTTTTATGTGCACTTCATTCATGATTTTGCCAGCCTCTTGGGTATCCACGCATCTTAAAAGGTTCAGATTTGGAGTCCTTTTATACAAGACTTCTCCACTTAGAAAGAAACTACCGGCGAGCCTTCTAATGGTTCTCTTTTGGTCTCCACAGGCTTGTTCGGGATATTCCTTTGTTTTCAAGAATCTTTTGATATCATGATACTATGGCCGAACATCCACTCTATTTCAACTACGTTGCAATAACCATGTCTGTCTCGAATTTGGATTTTCAGTGGGTCAATGTGGACATTACCTGGATATGGAAGCATCAAGGCCAAAGTATCTAGTGCATCAAATAACTCATTGTGAAACCGAGGAATGTACCTTAACTCGACGGATTTGAAACACTTGATATGATCTTCTACATGTTTCATGTATGGAATAAGCTTGATATCTCGGGTTTCCCATTCACCTTGAGCTTGTCGGATAATCAAGTCAGAATTTTCCATGATTAACAATTATTCCACATCCTGATGCCCATAATGCAGGCTTCATACTCAGAAGTGTTGTTCATGCAGAAAAACCGAAGTCGGGCTATGGCCGGATAGTGCTGACCAGTGGGCGAAATCAAAATTGCCCCAATCCCGACATCTTTTGCATTCACAATCCGTCGAAGAACATTTTCCAAGCATTAGTGTCTTCTAAAATTACCTCAATTGAATTTACTTCCTCATCCGAAAATTAAGTACTCAAAGGTTGATATTCATCATCAAGAGGATTTTCATCTAGGTGATTCACCAAGGCTTGAGCTTTCATTGCTGTGCGGGTGACATAGACTATGTCAAACTCGGTAAGCAGGATTTGCCATTTCGCTAACCTTCCTGTGGGCATTGTCTTTTGGAATATGTACTTCAAAGGATCTAATCTGGTGATGAGATAGGTGGTGTAGGACAACAAGTAATGCCTAAGCTTCTGAGCGACCCAAGTTAGGGCACAATAAGTTCTTTCCAACAAAGTGTACTTGGCTTCATAACTAGTGAACTTCTTGCTCAAATAGTATATGGATTTTTCTTTCTTCCCGATCACATCATGTTGCCCGAGGACACATCTGAAAGAACTCCCCAACATGTCAAGTACAAGAACAAAGGCCTTCCAGGCTCTGGTGGAACCAACACTGGCAGATTTGACAGATATTCTTTGGTTTTGTTGAAATTCTTCTGACACTGATCTGTCCATCTGATCACCGCATCTTTCTTCAACAACTTAAATACAGGATCACACATGGAGGTCAACTAGGCAATGAACCTGCTGATGTAATTCAACCTACCCAGCAAACTCATAACCTCTTTCTTGGTTCTCGGAGGAGGAAAATCTCGAATAGACTTTATCTTTGTTGGATCTAATTCGATGCCACTAACTATAAACCCCAAAAGTTTCCCAAATGGTACAACAAATGCACATTTAGCTGTATTTAATTTCAAGCCATACTTGTCACACCTCCTTTTTCCGAAGATTTACTACACCTTGTGAAGGGTATAATAAAAAAGGAGTTTTTCCACTTAAAGGACAATCGAAACAGGATTTATTTTTATTTAAGATTCATAGTCGCCACTTGGAAGATTTATGGTATGACAAGTCACCGGTTTGAATCCCGAATCGAGGAAAGGGTTTGACTCTGTACTATAGTCGCGAACCAGAAATCCGGGTAAGGAATTATGTTAACCCGGGAGAAGGGGTTAGGCACTCCCAAATTTTGTGGTTCTAGCACGGTCGCTCAACTGCTATATTTGGCTAAAATATCTGATTTTAATACATGTTATCCTATTGTGCAATTTTAGAATTGTTCACCGCTTTTTGTCAATTATTATTTTTATTTAAGAAGGTGAACGTCGTTTAAGAACGTATTTTCGGATCACGTCACATGAAATGCACCCAGATCCTCGACACATTCTTATTCAATATTTTCGAATTTGGATTTACGGTTGCATGAAATGCACACCCGAGTTTAGGAATGTAATTTTATTAAAATCGCGTCTAAAGTGACTAACATGTTGTTATCTTTTGGAAGGCCGTGAAATTCGCTAAACGGCCCGTCCCGAATTCTAAGTATTTTTGGAATTAAGTAATTAATGAGGGCCCCGCAATTGTATATTTGATTTGGCGAGGCTCGTCTCATTTTTATTAAGGGCCAACCTAAAGCAACTACAATTTTCTATTTATTATTTGTCTCTAAAGGCCTAGTTAATTAACAATTATAAATTCGGGCATCAAATTCAAGTCCGAATTCAAACAAAAGGGAAGACCCTTTTAGCTTGAATCCGCTACCTAATTCAAAACCCAATTTTATATCATGGCGTTTTAACCTTGCGAGGGCCATGGAATTTGCTAAATGGCACACCTCGAATTCTAAGATTAAAATTAATTACATGAGGGTCATTGGTGATGAGTTATGTAAATCCATTGTGTCTTTCCACTTCACTCTATATTTAAAACCAAAGTTCTTCTACGACTGACTTATCTTACACCCCAACTTGACATGTCAAATCCTCAGAGAACTATTTTTCCATATTGCCATGCAATTTCTCTATAATTCTCCATGTTACAGAATCAAGTTCTAGTCCATTCTTTCTCATTTCACCAAGAATCTGATAATCTTCTCTCTTCCAACCCAACGTGCAAGAACCATTAATAACAATGTTGTAATTGACGACACAAAGAGTAACCCCACAATCTACAAATTCATATAAGAAATCACAAACATCATTCAAATTGCCAGAGCGACAAAGCCCCTTAAGAATGGCTGCATATAAGTAACTGTCATGAGCTCCTGAGGGCCAAACAACATCGTTCCAAAATCTTTTGGCTTTATCAACTTTGTTGCACTCAAACAACCCGTCTATAATAATAGTATACGTCGTGCAATCAGCAGCGGTGCCACCACTTACCATGCTACTGAAAATCTCCATAGCTTCATCTAGCTGATGTAACTTAAACAACCCTTGGATAACTGCATTATACGTCACAACACTGGGTTTCAAACCCTTTTCAGGCATAACTCTATGCAATAACTCAAGAACTTCTTCAACTTTCCCGAGTTTTAAAAAAACCACTAATAATAGCTGTAAACGTCACACCATCAGGCGCACAAAACTTCCCCGTCATCATATCTTTGAAAACTTTTGAGCCTCTTCAATTCGTCCCATTTTGCAGAAACCATTAATAACAGTATTCAGGGTGATCACATCCGGAAAACAAACACAGTTGAGTCAAAACTAGTGTCATTCTAAGCACCATCATTAACACAATGAAATAAGAGGAGAATAGGGGATTGAACTTCAATTTCTTCTAATTGAATTTCGTGACTGAAGGTACAGAGGAGGCCGACGAGCTAAACTCAACTGGTAAAAATCGAAATAGCAGCAAACAAAACGAGTAGCTCGGTAGAAGCAATAGCAGATACCCCGAACAGATACCTATGGAACAACAGTAGCAAGTCGAACTGCAACGAGAACTCAAACCGACGACAACGACCGAAAAACCAAATGGAAACGCACCTCACTCAACTCGTTAAACCAACTTATATCTAAGCTTTGCCATTTTTGAAAAGTAGCAACAAAAATAAGCAAATTATCAGGTTTAAATCATAAAACTATTATTCAGAATGTCGCACAATATCACATAACTGGACAGCAGCTGAAAACTAAAGCATCTAATCGTCGCATAAGTGACAAAATGAAACAGAGGAAAAGGAAAATGAGTACTAAAATTTTAGAGTGATAGAGGAAAAATTATTACAAATTTCAGTGTAATAGAGCATCCGATTACGATTACAGCATTCCGAATAGGATCTCGAACGGAAACCTTCACGATCTGTCAACGACCTCGACCCTCACATCAAATAGGAATCCGAATCGAAATTCAGAAGCAAATCAGAACTCGACGTGAAAATCGAATAGAACCTCAGCACCTCAATCGAACTCCATTTTTAGACCGAAAATTCAAAGAACAATAGCCCTAATTTCGAGCTCAAATCGCAAAGTTGGAGAAGAGAACATAATAAATATATTTTGTTCGGATTCTCTTACTGTGCGTGTGTGTGCGTTGTTCAGCGGCTGAAATC
>MU765629.1:3963-14987 GCA_026770625.1 Nicotiana glauca | reverse complement strand
AAAAATGGCCCAATTCGGGTCTCTTACTAAGACAACTCACTTATTTTATTTATTTTGTAATTGTTCTTAGTTATTTTTGTTTTCCTTTTGTATTTTTATATTTTCTAATTTTATTAAAATGCTTATAAAAAACAAATTGACACTAAAATCTAATTTCCTATCCATTAATAAAAATGCAAACTAAAACATCTTTAAGCTAAAAATGCAAGATGGACCATTTTTGTTATTTTTTTTTTATATTTTGTTCTAAAACAAATTGATACTAATTAGTACTAAAAATGTGAAATTAAATTACTAAATGCAAATGCATATTTTTGTATTTTTATATGAATTTTCATACAACCAATTAACACAAAAATCAACAAAATTCATAAAACTTGTAAAATCATTTTATTTGAATTTTTTTTTGAATAATTTTGCTTAGGTCAAAAAATCACATGCTCACAATACTTATGCAGACACTCAAAGAACTTTCTCTGATCCCGCACATGATCGTCCTGCATTCTTGATATAATGATCATATCATCCATATACACCTCAATTTCCTGGTGCATCATGTAGTGAAAGTTGGCAGTCATATCCCTCATGTAAGTTGCCCCGGCATTCTTCAAACTAAATGTCATAACCTTGTAACATTAAGTACCCCAAGGTGTGATGAAAGCCGTCTTTTCTATATCTTCTTCATCCATCAAAACCTGATGATACCCAGCATAACAAGACTGTATCTCATATTTGGCGCAATTGTCAACAGGGATGTGGATGTTTGGTAATGGAAAGTTGTCCTTGGGCCTTAACTTTGTTCAAATCCCAATAATCGACACACACTCAGGTTTTCCCATCTTTCTTTGGAACTGGGATCATATTAGCCAACC
Organism: Nicotiana glauca; assembly: GCA_026770625.1. Taxonomy (NCBI): domain Eukaryota; kingdom Viridiplantae; phylum Streptophyta; class Magnoliopsida; order Solanales; family Solanaceae; genus Nicotiana; species Nicotiana glauca. Next base: position 14,115 of record MU765629.1, on the reverse strand, counting down.
ATGTGGTGTATCGTACACCTCGAATTACACTCGCTTTCAACTGTTTGGTGACTTCCTCTTTGATTTTGTCACTGATGTCTGTTTTAAACTTTCTCTATTTTTTTTGGACAGGGGAATAACCGGGGTAAGTTGGCAATTTCTGCACCACTAAATCAACACCTAGTCCTGGCATATCATCATAGGACCAGGCAAACACGTCTTTGAATTCGAACAAAAGTTGGATCAATGCATCTCTAGTTCTTTCATCAGTGTGAATGCTTATCATGGTTTCCTGGACTTCTTCCGAACTACCCAAATTAAGTGGCTCAGTTTCATTTAAGTTTGGCTCAGGCTTATTCTCAAACTGTTCCAGTTCTTAGTTTATTTTCCTAAAAGCCTCATCTTCATCGTATTTTGGTTCTTGGTTCATTATTTTACAGTTAGACAACGTGTAAGGATCTGGGCATGAAGTCCGCAAGCATGTCATGTTATTTAAGTCAGCATTATTAGAACTGAAAGAAGAAATAAGAAAAATAACAAAAATCAGAAAGAATAAAGAAAGAGATTCATAGATGATGAAATAGTGATTTCATTTCATTGAATTTGAATCAAAGGATTTACATTGGAATTTTAAAGACAATAAATTAAAGATATTCGAGTTACACCCTGAAATAACTCAGAATGCAGAAAAGATGGCAAGACTAAACTATCGAGATTCCCGTCTGACTGGGAATGGAGTAGCCTTCCAATTTTGAAGCTTGACATTGGGCCCCATATATTGCACCTCAGCAGTGCTCGAGCCTTCACCCGACCGGACCATGTGAGCCTCATATAATATTTGCCTCATTTCTCCACATATGTCCTCAATTTCTTCGGCCGTTAAAGCCCCATCTTCTTCCTCTATGTATCTTGCCTTGACGAAGGTTTTGGAGAGATGCTGGACTGGCTGAGGCAAGACCCACCCATTTTTATTTCGTTCTATAGCCCATGTCACATCAGCTTTTGTGTCTTGGAAACCTACAACGAAGAATTTCTCACTAGCAGTTAGAGTGATGGGCTCTATGATGCCTTGCGAAGATACCCTGAGCCCCTTCCCGGGCTTGTACCCATGCTTGATCATTTCAGTGGCGACCATGATTGATGCGTTTGACAAAAAAGGTTGAGGACTCGAGGTTCCTTTCTCACACTAATACGCGACCACTATCTCAAAAGCTTGGTAGACTATGTGCTCGCTACCTTCCTTAGCCTCCAGACATGGGACTGACGGGTCCCTGTAGATTGATTGCGCATCTTCTCCATGGACCACAATTTCTTGGTCTTCGTGTTCAAATTTAACCATTTGGTGGAGAGTAGAAGGTATGACTCATGCAACATGGATCCAAGGCCTTCCTAGGAGAAAATTGTAGGAGGTGTCCATGTCCAAAACCTGAAATGCTACTTCAAAATCCACAGGACCGATGGTTAGGATCAAATCAATATCCCCTATTGTATCTCTCTTGATGCCGTCAAATGCACACACACAAACATTGTTGGATCTAATTCTTTCAGTGCCAATTTCCTTTCTTTGTAAGGTCGAAAGAGGGCAGATATCAACTCCGGATCCGCCATCCAACATAACTCTTTTTCACGTAGTATCCTTCACACTTAATGATCAAATGAAGAGATTTGTTGTGGACAGCCCCTTCTGGAGGCACATCATTTTTGGCTGAATGAGATCTAGTTGACTTCAAAGCACCATTCTGCCATTCTTTCAAATTGCTCAACAGTGGTCTTGACCGGAATATATGCCTCATTAAGGGTCTTTATCAACACTTTCTGATTCTCATTCAAACTTATCAGTAGAGACAAAATATCAGACCTGAGAGGGAGACTTCCGGAGTTGGTCAATTACATTGTAGTCTGAGGTTTCCATCTTTCGGAAGAATTCCTCTGCCTCTTCAACACTAACTAGCTTTTTAAGTGGAAAACTCTTCTGTTTGGTTTTGTTCAATTCTTCCAAGTTGAGGTACTTCCCAGACGGGTTTGTTTCATTCAGTTCCCCCATAATTTCTTTTCCTTTGTACGTCACTACTGCTTTGTTGTAGTTCCAAGGGACGGCAATGGGGTCCTTCATGGGTTCCATGGTGCGCGACTGATAACCACGGGCTCATTCAGCCTGGGTAAAATTATCAGCCCCCGCGCCACATAAGTCCCCTTTGGTACATACATCTTAGGTTACTTCAGTGTAACTTTATTTGGCTCGAACCTTTTGGGGGGACTCAATACGAACTATTATTTTCTGGGGACCCTGGGAATATAAAGAACGGTATCTTTAGGAGGCACTGCCCATGTCTTGGCTCCCACAACCTTTTCTATGCTTTGAGGAGTGGAGTTGCTCTTCTTCTCCCCCTTAACTTGCTTTGCTGCCTCTTTGGGCTTCTTTTCAACATCGGCAAAATAATGATAGCTTTCAAAGCTGGGTCGAACTCTCTATCCTCACAAATCATCCCAATAACTGGGCATTATTGTGAGTTGGCAATGGATTATTGGTCACATTGGGACCTCCTCATCCATCAACACTACCCGTTTTTACTCTATTATACTTTCGACCTCCCTTTTGAAAGTCCAAAATTCCTCAGTGTCGTGCTCTTCTACCCCTGAATGATAAGCACATCGGGTATCGGGGTCGGTAGGTAGGTGACTTTGGGTTTTGCCTGTTTTGAGGTATGGGCTGCAACAAACCCATTTGGATCAGCTTTGTAAAGAGACTATAGTATAATTCACCGATGGGCGTAAAGTTTGTTTTTCTGGGTGGCTTATGGGCACAGGCGTTATATGGAAAATTATTCTATGGTGGACCGGGATTATATGGATCTTGGTGAGGAGGGATATTTCTAGGAGATGGAGATCGGTTTTGGTTATACTGTTATTGTGGCCGAGCGTATGGCTGGGCATTCATCACTGTATAAGGCTGAGGAGTCATGGCATATGCCGCATTTTGGTGAGGGTAATAATTGTAAGGCCCCATGAAAAACTTCTACTCAAAACCCGAAAGCTCATAATACCAAATTAGGAATATTTGTTAGAATGTCAAGGAATAATATTTTCCAGAGAAGTGCAATTCTGCGGTCTAGTATGCGGTCGCATAATAGCTATGCGGACCGCATCGTTGCCGCAGAATCAAGCAGTGTGATGGTTAATTTTGAGGTCACCTATGCGGCCAACTATGCGATTGCATAGTCGATATGCGGACCGCATAGTCATCGCATAATCCCCTTGGAATTTTTGCGAGGAGCAATTCTGCGTCGCATTATGCGACCACAGAATAGGTATGTGGACCGCGTTCTTGTCGCATACCCATATAGATTGTTCAGATTTTTTGGTGCAATTTTGCGGTCCATTCTGCGGGCTGCATGTCAATTTTGCGATCGCATATGCGATCATAGATCTTAGTCGGGGCTCTAGCTTTTTAAATTTTAAACTCGACCCCCTGTCGTTATATCTTGTGCAATGGCTCATTTTGAGCCTATTTTCCTGGTACATTTAGAGTGAGAAAGAGGGTCTAAGAGAGGGGATGTGCCTTTCATAAAAAATTGCTCCACAAATTTTTGTTAAAACATTGAAGATAATCAAGTGAGACACCTAAATCTTCATCCCAAGAGGTAAGACTTCATCACCCCAGCTCTTAGTTTTAAACATAGCTATAAAGGGTCATTAGTGAGGTAATTCATTGGGATGAGGTTGACTATATTGCATGCATGTGTTCTTAGAAGATATGGGGAAATTATAAATAGAGAGGCATGGGAAATGTGTTGGTGTAAACTTACATAAAAGGACCATAAGACCTTAATGAACACTCAATGCTTGATAAATGCTCAAGTGAGCTAAGATTATGATCGTTTCCTGATTATGGGTTCAATTGTGCTACATTGCTTAAATAGATTGAAGTTGCGAACATTCCGGAACATTATAGGATTAAGGAAAGCTTTATTGAGGTATGTATGGCTAAAACCCCATCTTTTTTAGAAATTGAGCTCCGTTGGTGCTTATGTAAATACAGTAAGATTAAAGTTTGGGTTCTTGTATTGATTGTTATTTCACATGAATTGGTGTTGCAACCTTATATGCGTGAAAGATGTGTCTCAACATAATCAATGTGTTATTCTTGATAACTTGAAAATGGGCAAAGAATATGAATCGTGTATTGAAATGCTTAGACCTTAAATTAAGATTGAAGCTGCGTATGTTGTGCCATATATGTGAAGTCTCATCTATGCTTACAATTTAAATTACTCCTGTGTGCACCTATTTTCCTAAATTACAAAGCTAACATTGAATTTGGGAATGATGTGAAATGTGGCCTAGTGCCAAAAATATGACGTGATAGCTGTGACCCCAAGTGCCTATGAAATGATATATGTGAAACAAAAAAACAAATTGAAATAAGATGATTGATGGAAAAGGGAAATTCCTTGGTAAGGTGGCCTAGCTGATCAGGCCGAGATCGAACGCCATGCCGCACACATGGTGGTATTGTGTTTGTGATTGAAGTGTTTGTCTCTTAATGAGACAACCTAGCCGATCGGGTCGAGATCGGACTCCGCTTTAGATAGCGGTGGTATTGTGAGAAATGATGGACAGTTTGAGATGCCCCAAACTAAAATCTATGAAAAAGAAAGATGTGAAAATTGTATGATTCTTCTATTTGATAATCTTGTGATCGTTTAAAGGTTTGGAGTTATACTTGTGTTTTCCTTGTTCTTGTATGAAAGTTCTTTCTAACTAGATAGTGTTTAGTTATACATACTAGTACTATTCCATGGTACTAGTGTCCCTTTTGCCGGGGCACTACATTTTTAAATGAATGTAGGTGGCTCCATAGCGGATAGTGCCGATCGTGCGCAGCGGAGTGTCCGTCTTTCGAAGTCTTGGTGAGCCCCCTTTCTCCTTCAAGGGGTTATGTTGTACATCTTTTTTGTAGACTTCCACTTTTGAGGTATAGTCGAGGCCTTGTTGCCGGCATTGTCATAATTTATCTTTTGTATCCATAGAGGCTCCGTACATGTTTGTGTATGTTACGTATAGGTGTTGGATGGGTCTATAAACTATGTTGTAATTCTAAACTTTTGTTTTCTCTAAATTGTAACTGTATGGAAATCTTGGAACCTAACAACGGTTTTAAGGTTGTGATATAAAATGAACTATCAATGTTGAATGTATATCCCCTCCTATTGTCTAATCAAACGAAAGCCGGATTCCTTAATCATATTGAGTTGGGAAGAGTGTTTGATAAGGCTTACTCATTTGGGTTCTCGATTGAGCGCCAGTCGTGCCTCCCGAGGTTGGGGCGTGACACGAAAGCATGGTTTCCTTATTCGTATTGAGTTGGGTAGAAATTGTCAATAAGTCTTGCTCAGTTGGGTTCACTCGATTGAGCGCCGATTGTGCTTCCCGAGGTTGGGCATGAAAATAATGTTGTGGGGTGCTTGAAAATGAATCGAAGTAACCTTGGGGTTGCCGGGGGTTTCTTAGACTTGAGACCATCATTTTCACTTCTTCTTTCTTCTTTCAATTTGTTACACCCCCGACCCGCTCTGGATTGCTTGAGAAGTAGCTCTTATAGCTGACTAGCTCAGGATGTGACCCATTTTCAAACCATTCTTGACCATCTCCCCAATTTTGATAGCCTCAGCAAACGGCTTTCCAATAGCAGATATCATGTTCTGGAAGTAATCAGCCTCTTGGGCTTGCAAGAAGACACTGACCATCTCGGTCTCATCCAATAGGAGTTTCACCCTGGCAGCTTGTTCGAGCCACTTGATAGCATACTCTCAGAAGCTCTCTGAAGACTTCTTTTTGAAATTGGACAAAGAATTTATATGTGGAGCTATGTCCACGTTGTACTGGAATTGCCTGACAAAGTCTTGGGCCAACCCATATGTCCCAGCGGGAGATGTCTTGGTCCATATACCATTCAGATGCAATTCTGATTAAACTCTCCCCGAAGTAAGCCATTAGGAGATCTTCTTTTCCACCTACTCCTCTCAACTGATTGCAATACCTCTTCAGGTGAGCTATAGGGTCCCCATGTCCATCATCCTTTTCAAATTTGGGAGTCTTGAAACCGATGGGCGGATGAACATATAGGAACATGCACAAGTCAGCGTAGGAGACACTTTTTTGTCCACTCAGGCCTTGTATGTTCTTGAGAATTTGTCCCATGCGTTTCATTTTTTGAGTGATCTCCTTTTTCTCGAGATTCTTTGCAGTTCTCTCTTGTCCCGTGGTAAACTCATACCGAGGATATTGGGGGTAGGAGTCTCGGGTGACATGAGCCATGTCCAATTGAAATAGTGGTATCTGGAAAGTAAAGGATGACGGCTCAAAACTTTGCCTGGGTACTGTTGATTGTTCCGTAGCAGAGGTGGGTGGTGCAGTGAATATGTTAGAAGCAACTCCCCAAATCAGTGCCTGGGGGTGAACCTTAGAAGGCATTCCGCCAAAATAGGCCTACATAGTGGGATATCCAACTGGGGTGGTCGGGTATTTTATAGGGATGTTAAGAGTTCCACTTCTCTGGGAATCAGCTCGGGAAAACTAGGTATTGCATTAGGCGGAAAACTACCGATAGACCAAGCTTCTCACATTTCCAACATGCGGAGGAACAATTCCCTATTCTCTTCAGCAGTTGCTGACTCTGACGTTGGGATAACCAACAATGCACTATTCTCTGAGGGGGGTATTTTTGGTAGATAACCCTCTGACGTCATTTCGACACTTCCTTTAGATCTTGTAAAGTAGGGGTGCGAAGCCAAGTTACCACAAAACTAACCACCTCAAAAACAGTACTTGTTCTCAATAGCATACACAACAAACCGGTTAGTTTGAGCCAATTAGTACATAGGGAATCACATGTTGAGGAATGCAATGCTCCTAAACAGTTAAATGTTTTTCTACATGTTTTGCAACGGTTGCGTGTCTCATCCCGACTTTTTTTTATCTCCCAGATCGTTGCATCTTTCTTTTCTTTTTGTGCTTTTCATTATTTCCTCTCTTTTCTTGGCACTCTCTCTCTTTTGCATTTTTTCCTCTCTTATTCTGATTATCTCATGCTATGACCGGATCCGATGAGGATTGCCTACATATCACGATCCCGCGTGAATCAGATCATTATGTAGTTCAGGGATAAATGCGAAATAAATAAATAAAAGATTTTGGTTTTTTTCAAAATTTTATTAAAATAAAAACTTCTAATTTTTCTCTATTACAACGATTCCATCATACATACTTAAGAACTGAAAACTAAAACAGACTCTAAAAGGAAACTCAAATACAGACTCGGAAAGAAATATCAAGAATACATGATTGCCTCCAAAACTACTCCAAGGGCCCGCAGGGCATCAATCGATCTCGACGCAAGCCTACGTGCAAGATCTCTTTGGAGGCGATCCAAGTCATCCATTATTTGGAGAACAAAAGTCATCACTGCGGCGAAGAAAGTGGATCTTGTCATATCCTCACACTCATGACATTTCATGACGGTGTAGTCAGCGATTCCACCAATCCTTTCTCTAATGATGCCTTTCACTTAGAGAAGGCGGCTAATTTGTTGAGATCTAGCTCTTAGAACTTGGGTGTCATTATGGCTTTGCTCCTGCAACAGTTACATGTCCTCTTCCAGTTGGGCCATTAATGCATAACAATGTTACCTCTCTACCTTGAAGTTCTTTGTCTGTTTAGCCATTTCATTCTTGAGGGTAGTTAGCTTCTTCTTTTGATTTGCAACCTCTGTATCATATCTTCCTTTTAATTGCTAAACAAATTCTGCCCCTACTTCTACATTCTTAGCCAACTTTGCTTGGGCTCCTGCCAATCTACCTTCGGACTTTTCGAATTCAGTACCATACTCACATACTTTCCGCCAAAGACTATTTATGAGTCTTTCATCTGTTCTGCTCCTCTCCGGGTTTTCGGCAACTATCTTCATCTTTTGAATCTAGGCTCGGAGAGCTTCATTTTCTCGAGCCAACTTTTTCTTCTCTCCTTCATCAGCAACGCCCTGCACACTACTATCAAATTTAAGATCTCCGATTTGCCTTCCAATTTGCTTATCGTGGCTCTGTAGCCTTTCTTATTTTCTAACAAATCACATTGTTCTTGTACCCTATCAGTGAATTGTTATACGTGTGGCCTTTTGGCAGGCCGTTCAGGCTCTTGATGGACTTGAACCCTTTCACCATACCAGGATGTATAGCTAGGCTCTACCTCACCCTTGGACAAATCTTGTACTCGAGTCTGTGGCTCCAGGAACCTACACTGATACCAAATCTTGTGTACCATTTCTTTCGGGAATGCAACTTTTGGACTTAGTTCAATGACTTGTCGATTCAAATCTTTGTCATGAGGGATAGTTTGGTACCTGCCCAGTTGGCGCAGAACCCTGTGTGGACCATACAACTAAATACTCCGAAGACCCATTAATAAAAGATAGCACACTCCGACTGATATATAGATAACTTCGTTGACCGGGAGCCAGCCGAATGTCCACTCAATTTTGCTTGTAGTCAAGGAACTCAAATGTGTGAACCATGCCTCCGTACCTTCTGGAAACTCATGACCATCCACCTGGTTTTCGTGTTCTTCAATGCAGTTAAGACCAGTCATACCATAGTTCATGTACCCCGGATGATGGCAAAGGTGTTATTCCATCCAAAGTTGTAAAAGCATGTTGCAACCCTTAAAATATTTTCCCCCTGCTCGGCAAACAGTTATAGCTCGATAAATTTCTGCTAGGATCATTGGTATAAATAGTGCCATTAGCCTTTTTGATCATGAAGTCAGCCATTCCTACGAGCCCTAACTCTATATGTCCATCCTTCATCGGGCAGATTAAGGTGCCTAAGAATGCCACTACGAAGGCCAGTCCCCGACATGCTTCCCATTTGCCTTTGTTTCCTAGATGACTTAGACCAGTATCTGGAGCCTCAAAACTATGGGGGTCCCTATAAAGGCGATATAGGAAGTGGAATGTGAAAATTCCTTCAGCCAAATTTCCATCTTTGACTTCTCGACTAATACACAGAAGATCCAGGAATTTGTGAGGGGTTTCATCCTTTGGTGTCACTGGGTATCGACTCCTAAGATTCCCGTTAGGGCTAGCATAGCCTACTATCTCCTCAAGTGTAGGGGTTAACTCAAAATCAGAGATGTGCACCGAGTCCCAAAAAAGTATTAAGGCTTCAATTATGTCCAACCTTGGTTTAATCTTCAAAAGACCAATGAGCCTGCCTAAAGCTTTTATCGTAGCACCTCTGTTGACCTCCCCAGGTCATTCCACCACATATGGAGTCCTATCGAGATTTAGAACTTTGAAAGGTTTATTTTCAATAGCGTTCATCCTACACATTTATTTAAAGTGATCGGTTAAAAAACATGATTTATTTTGACCCAAAAGAAAGATCATTATATATTTTTTGCAAAATTGCGACTCAAACAAATTTCTCAAAAAAAACCACTTTTGAAATACGGCCCTTCCATGCTTCTGGAAGGAAGATTTTAGGGTTGTGTTCGTTAATTGGCCAAGAATTTGAAAAAAGACCATAGGTGGTTATTCTTGCAAAAATAACCTCCCGGCGTCCTGTTGGGACATTTTGGTTATTTAGATAAGAATGACATCACCTAACTTTATTTACGACAAAAATGACAACATTTCAACTCCTTTTTTTGGATTATTTTTTGCAAAAATGGGGTTGGACCCGATGAGGGTTGCCTACGTATCCCATATCCGGTGAGAATCAAACCTGCGTAGTTCGGGCAGATCTGACGCAACAGAAAAACATGAAATATTTTTTGAAACAATTTCCCCTTTTCTCTTTTTCTTTTTCTTTTTTTTTTTCAAAATATTTCGGCAGCGTTTTAATATATTTCGGATACCAGATTTTTTAAAGGCGGGTAATTATCTCTCTCACACCTCAATTTGATTTTTTCCAACTTTTCTCCCTTATACTAGAAGCCGGTCAACATGCAATGCAAAGCAAATAAGTGTACAGGTAGCAAGTAAAATGCATCGGGATGGTCTTTTGGTTTTGGGTGCACCTGTCCCAGACGAACCCAACCCCTGTGTTGAGTCCCCTAGGTCAAATGCACGTGATGCAAATAAGTGTTCCTATTAGGGATTCGGCATGAGACTATGTT
>MU765623.1:26001-44931 GCA_026770625.1 Nicotiana glauca | reverse complement strand
AAATTAAAATGTCCCAGCCTCAAGAAGAAAAATCATAGAATCTCAACTTGGAGCGACGAGGATGATCAAGAAGGGATGATCAATAAGAAATGACAAATATATGTCCTAAGAAAAGAGGGAAAACAGACGAGGTGTGCTTTACTGCTATTCTGGATTGTGATCTCAAGAAAAATAATCACAAATCATGGAGCGACGAGGATGAATCCGAAGAAGACAACAATCACGACTGAATGGAGAATCAATGATTCATGGCAATGGGAGAAATTAACAAGGTATGACACACTCCTATTACGTATTGTGATAACTGTGATGAATTGCAGGATGATATGGAATTGGTTCTCAAGAATTGTAAGAAAGTTCTAAATGAATATCATAAGTTGAGGAAGGAGAAGAAGAATGTGGAGATCCAACTTGAAGAATATAAGAAGTTGACACATGAGAAGAAAGATTGGGAGATCCAACTTGAAGAATACAACAAGTTGAAAATTGAAAAGAATGATTGGGATATTCAGCTTAAAGAATATCTGGTGGAGAACAAATTACTTCAAGAAGAAAATCTTAAGCTTCGCAAATAAATTAGCAGCTTGCACAAATCCCCCAGCTGCTACTTTGATCGATCAAAGTCGTCTCCTTAGCTTAACAGCTATGAGTCGACTGAAAAGGGATCTACTGGTAAATGTCCTACTTTGAACAAGTTGACCGAGGAAAGCTCCAAGTCAACTAATAAGGCAGCTACTGGTAAACACTCTTATTTTCATATTACATGACACTATTGTGAAAATTTTGGACATAAAATATTTGCATGTAATTATGCCAAAAGGTATGTTAGATAAAAATATGTTTGGAGACCAAAACAATTACATGCATCTCGAACTATTCAATCTACTAACCATGAAGGACCCAAAAAGATTCGGGTACCAAAAATAAATTAATCTATTTTGCAGGAATTCTGAGTCCTGGCATAAAAAGGGATAAATAAAATTTGCATAATGGCTGGTCAAGGCACATGCTTAAAAATGCTTCAACATTCATACATACTCTATAAATGATGAAGGAACTATTATATGTGATGGTAAAGCTTAAGTGATTGTGTCATGACCCCAGTTCGCCCTCAGTGAACTATCGTGACGACACCTAGTCCCTATGACTAGGTAAGCCTAACAATGCAGAAAATAATCTAAACTTGTGGAATTAAATAGACAAAAGTCAAAATAACTGAATGGAACAATATGTAAATGTCGCTTGGCATATAAACACAACTTCGAATTCTGATACACTATCCCAAAACCCGGAAACTCATGGTTCCACAAGCTAAGAAAATACTACATAGCTCTAATCTCCAAAATGTCTAACAAGAACAGCAGTACAGAAGGGCTAAATACTAAATGCAGGAATAGATAGAGACTCCTCGGTCTACGGATACGGCAGATATACCTCGAAGTCCCGTAGAGTCACCTCGCCTCAAGGATGATAAGTCTGAATAGTGGTACCTGGATCTACACATGAAAAACATGCGCATGAAAAGGATGAGTACACCACAGCGGTACTCAGTAAGTTCCAAGGCTAACCTCGTTGGGTAGCGACGAGGAAGGTCAGGGTCCTACTGAGATTAAATACAAGATATAATCCAATAGTGTGGAAATGAGCAGTATAAGTAAGTGCGAACATCAGTAATATAGCACAGTGTAAAGAGAACAACAACAAGTTCATAGAACAACGCAAAAACAATGTAAACACTGGAGGAAATACAATTCAGTACCAATAATACCAATCGGGGATCTTCGGGATACCGTCTTGAGTCCCATTTTCTTTTCATCTGTCCAGTGGATCTCCCAAGATACCGTCCCATAGTCCAACTATCAATGTACAAGGGGATCTCCTAGGAATCTAACTCATAGTCCCAAATATAAATACCCAGTACTGGAGGAATCTATCGGGTGCATTCCCGTAGTTCCTTATAACTGTGCAGGGGGGTCTCTCTGGAATCTAACCCGTAGTCCCAAAGTAAACAAACAAGGGGGAGCTCCCATAATAACAATGTAAATACACAACAACAATCAGAGAAATACTCATAAAATATCGACTTCACAATAAGGCAAATAAATAGCCTAGCCTAGCCTGCTGCACAGAATCCAAATAAGGCATTTTGAGCAAGTAAATAAATTAAGTCAATTAAACATGCTTCCATAGATTAACAACAGACTTAATTTCCAAGTAAAATAAACAAGAAAAGAAAAAAAAAATACAATTTTTGGCTATTTTTAATGAAAATAGGATTTTCAATAATTAGCACAAGTACGCACTCGTCACCTCACGTAAAGAGCATTTGAATTACCACAATATCAATCCTAAGGGGAGAGTCCCCAACATAAGGTTAGACAAGACACTTACCTCGAACAAGTGCAAGTCAACCTGATATCATCCTCTTCCCACGAGTATCTGACTCCAAATGGCCCAAATCTATTAAATTAAATTGAAAATCATAAATAATACTTCAAGTAACTGATTCTACAATTAGATTTTAAGCTAATACGCGAAATTATGTAAAATGACCAAAATGCCCCTAAGGCCCACGTCTTAAAATCGGGTAAAATTTATATTTCCAGAAACCTCACACTCTCACAGGTCTAACCATACCAAAATTATCCAAATCCCATAGCATTTCGACCCTCAAATCCGTAATTCTATCCTAGAGGGTTTTCTAAACTTTTCCAACAAAATTCACAGATTAAATGCCAAAACTAGTAATAGATTGGAGTAATCTAACCAAAATTAAGTTAAGAACACTTACCCTATTGTTCTCTCTGAAAATCTCCCAAAAATCACCTCTCCCCGAGCTCTAGATTGTCAAAAATGGAAAATGGGACGAAGGCCCATTTTTAGAACTTAGCATTCTGTCTAGGTATTTAATGCATCGCAAATGGGGAGGAAGTCTCGCATTCGCAAAGATGAAAATGAAGGCTGCTCGATTATGCTTCGCGAACGCGAAAGCTTTGCCGCGAATGCGGAAGAGAAATTATTGTTGCCCAGAAAAATGCTCTTCGCGAACGTGAAGTAGGAAACATGAACACGAAGGGCGAATAGTGTAAGGCTACGTGAACAGGATCGAAGGCATGCGAACGCGATGAGGAATTTAGCTACAACCCTCAGCGCCAAATAATTGCTACGTGAACGCGAGGGCTGGGATGCGAACGTGAAGAAGGAAAATACCAAAGCTTCATGAATGCGGGAGTACTGAACACGAACGCAAAGAGGTAAATGGTCCTCCTCCTGAATTACTCTATGCGAACGCGTAGAGAAGGACGCAATTGCAAAGAGGAAAAGTGTCTGCAATAGCTGAAGGAAATTCTGCAATTTTAAACAATTCCAAAATGCCCCGTTGAGCATCTGAAACACACCCGAAGCCCCCGGGGCCTCAACAAAACCTACGGACATATGTCATAACATCATTCAAACTTGTACCAATCCTTAAACCATATAAAACAATGTCAGAACTCGAATTAATCAAGGATTTAAGCCTAAGACCTCCAATTTTCCTCAAAATACACTCTCGATAAAAAACCTAACCAAAACACGTCTGAATGACCTAAAATTTTACAAACACATCCCAAATGACATAATGGAACTACAGCAACTCTCGGAATTCTATTCCAACCCTCGAATCAAACTATCACTATCGAACCGGAAACTTTAAAAATTCAACTTTCAGCATTTCAAGCCTAAATTAGCTACGAGCCTCCAAAACACAATCGGATCACACCCCTATGTCCGAAATGACCTAAAGAAGCTAATGGAACCATCAGATTTCCATTCTGAGACTGTCTTCATATTATTTCGACTACGGTCAACTTTCTAAGACTTAAGCTCTCATTTAGGGACTAAGTGTCCCAAAACTCTCCGAAATTCAAAACCTAACATCCCGGCAATTCAAAATAGCAAAAATAAACTTGGGGAAAGCAGTTAATAGGGGATCGGGGTGTTAATTCTTAAGAGGATCAGCCAGGTCGTCATATCCTCCTACACTTAAACATTCGTTCGTCCTTGAACGAGCATAGAGACATGCCTAAAGTTGTGAAAAGATGAGGGTAACGACTGCACATATCCTGCTCAGTCTCCCAGGTCGCCTCCTCGACCGGCTGACCCCACCATCGAGCCTTCACTGATACAATGTTCTTTGACCTCAGCTTTTTAACCTGCCTGTCCAATATTGCCACTGGCTCCTCAACATAGCATAGATCCTTGTCCAACTAGACTGAACTGAAATCTAACATGTGCGATGGATCATCGTGATACCTCTGGAGCATGGAAACATGAAATATCGGATGAACTTTTGCTAAGCTGGGAGGTAAGGCAAGCTCAAAAGCAACCTTCCCAACACGCCTCAATATTTCAAAAGATCCAATAAACCTCAGATTCAGCTTCCCTTTCTTCCCAAATATTATAATGCCCTTCATAGGCGAAATACATCATGAACTTTTCGGTCCGCATAACTCTTCTGTCTGACGAGGCTATACAGAGTCTATCCTAAATCACTTTAATCTTTTCCAAAGCATCCTAAACAAATTTTGTGCCCAATAATCTTGCCTCACCCTGCTCGAACCAACCCATTGGGTCTCTGGTGCTCATAATTAACCTACTTACAGTTGGGGCACCTGTAACGACCCGACCGGTTGTTATGAGCGCTAGCACGTCGTTCAGTAGTTTAAGGCCATGTACAGCTTCATATAAGGTATTATGACTTGTACGCGTGGTCAGAATTAAGTTTCGAGAAGTTCAGAGTTGATTTGGAAAGAGAATTCTCATTTTGAAAGCTTAAAGTCGAAAGAATTAACTAGGATTGGAATTTTTAGTAAACAACCTCAGAATCAGGATCTGAAGGTCCCAATAGGTTATTATGATGATTTTGGAATTGGTCGTATGCCTGGATCGGGTTTTGGATGACCCAGGAGCATTTTGGCACCTATTGTGGAAAGTAGCATTTTGAAAGAAGTTTCATAAGTTTGGGTTGAGGTTCATTTCAGTGATATTGATGTCTGTTTCGGATTTCGAGTCTGGGAGCAGCTCCGTATGGTGATTCCGGAGTTGGGAGCACGATCAAAAGTGAATTCAGAGGTCGGTAGGTCATTTTGGAGCCATTTAGCTAAAGATAGAAATTTGAAGGTTTTTGAGAAATTTGATCGGAAGTGGAGTTTTTGATATCGGGGTCAGAATCCAATTCTGAAAGTTAGAGTAGGTCCGTAATGTCAAATGTGACTAGTGTGCAAAATTTGAGGTCAATTGTACGTGATTTGGTAGGTTTAAATATAGAAAATAAAAGTTTTAAATTCTAAAGTTCATTAAGTTTGGATTTGAGGCATCGAGCAAGTCTGTAACATATTTTGTGATTGGTTGGTAGGTTTGGTTGAGGTATCGGGGGCCTTGGGTGGATTCTGAGTGACTAACGGGTCGAAATTTGGAATTTTGGATAGCTGAAGGGTTTGGTTGCTAGTGTAACTGCTTCGGCGGTGGGTTAACCGCAGAAGTTGGGAAGGGAACCGCAGACGTGGTTGGAGTTGAAGGGAGCTGGGACCGCAGAAGCGGTCATATTTCCGCCGATGTGGGACCGTACCTACGGGGGGTGGAGCGCAGAAGCGAATTTTGGTCAGGAGGAAAAGGACCGCAGATGCGGTGAGGGTTCCACAGAAGAAGGACCGCATCTGCGGAAGATTGGTCGCAGAAGCGAAAAAAGAGGGTTGTTGGGGAACCAAAGAAGCGACATTTGGACCGCACCTGCGAAATCGCAGAAGCGGTCATAGGACCGCAGGTGCGAAAAGTGCTGGAGACAGAATGTGAAAGTACAAGAGGGAGGGAGGGTGAATTGTAGATAATTAAAGTTAATCGTTAATAAGTTGACTTAAAAGTTAAGTAGTCGACTAAATATGGCAATCTTGCGGATATAGTAATTCGAGCTAATAAGCAGAAAGTAAATGCAGAATTTAAAGACATCGGGAATTTTTATACTGGTTCGGATTCAATGTGAATCCTAATCCAGTCCCCTTGGGTTGCAAGGGATGTCTCTTTAAGTGAATAAGTTTTCTTTCGAGTACAGATTTGATGTATGTCACTCTTTTTCTCTAGCACTCATTTGATGTAATGCCTCACCAGTTGTATGCCCTCTTTCTATCCCTGACTTGTTACATAGCAGATCTATATAGGCTACTATGCTTGTTTGCAGTAGAATGAAGAGAGTTATTTTGGTTTGATCAAAGTATACTAAGGATGGAGTTACACTGCAAATTTATACAAGGATGAATGGTGAAGGCTTTTCAACCCACGGGTTTTAATCCTTGGAAAGATTTGATTCTTTCCAACAATAAAGAGCTATTTGTTGCTTCTCTTCATATCTTTTCCTTCGGCAGATAACGGGTTTGACACGATTCTTTTTTGATTGTTGGACCTTCTAATCTTGACCGATGTCCGGATCTTCTAGCTTTAATAGTTCTTCAGTGATTTGATTTGACTCATCAATCACATATTGTGTTGAATCTTTATTCCATTATGGCAGATTTGATTTCCCAAAATTATGGAGCTAATACTGATTTGCTGATGTAGTATAGTTTCTTTCCTTGTACATCGTAAGTATGTCAGGCAGCTTCCCTTCTGAATAATTTCCTTCCTTGTTCGACATAGTCGTTCCAATAATTGCTTTTTACTTCTTTGAACTCCTGCATATGCATATTAATTGCATCATTAAAATATTATCTAAGAATATCCCCCTTTTTGATGATGGCAAAATAATATACATAAATGTAAGGATGTAAACAACAGTTGACTTCCCTGTTTAGTACTAGCCAACTTGGCTCCCCTTCAATGTGTGTAGTCAACTAAACTTGATGTCCCCCTCAATGTGTGCAGTCGATTGTACCTATATCGTCTTGTCTATGCATGGGCAGCATAGTTGAGTTAACATGTTCAAAGAATAAGAGGTACTGTCTATGCATGTCGCATAGTCGACTTAACCTGTATAACAAATAAAGAATACATAGTGGACCCTATGTATGCATAGCCGACTTGAACCTGCACATAAACCATTAACAATCCAGAAGATATATATTCTCCCCCTTTTTGACATCAGCAAAGAGGGATTAGCAAATAGTAGCAAAAAAAATATTATCCACAGAAGCAAAAGAAGAAAAAACATCCGCGGGCACAGCCCAATCACAGCCAAAACAAGTTTTAAGAGAGAAATTTTTTTTTCTGAAAACCACATCCATTTCAACGACGCAGAAAGTAAGCAAGAGTGTTGCAAATCGCCTCCTTCAATTGTTCAAAGCTGGTGTTGGCAGTAGTGCTCATTCCATCCAGCCTGTCGTGCACCTCCTTGAAGGCTTTAACCACATTCTCCCTTACCCTTTGCACAGCCACCCTGATTTTAGACACATCTAACCATGTTTCCTTTGAAATAGCATGAATAGTATCCACAGTCGACTGTGTGGAGGACAGAAGAGTCTTGATATCTAACAGTTAGGAGTCAATGGAGCTGAGCTTTTCACGTAGGTCAGCAGGAATGAAAGAGGGCAGAACAGCAGACGAAGGCTTGGTTTCCATAGGAGTTTGCGCCGCATCACTTTCACCCTTCTTAACCCAGGCACCCTTGGCATTCATATACCCTATACTAGGGAAAGCTCTAGAGTTGTAGCGCTTGGAGACATGAACAAAGGGGTAGTCTGAAAGCGGAATTTGATGAGCTTCCAGAATGTAGGTGATGGCCATACCGAAAGGAAGACTGGTTGGATCTTTAGCATTCTCAATCATAAAGTTTATGTCCCATGAGGATAGCTTGATTTTGAGTTTGGAGATGAGACAGTAGATAAAGAAGGTGTCCCTTTGAGAGAGAGTTGAGAAGGAACCAGTTTTGGGGAGAAGAGTGGTTGCAACAATGTGGGCAAGAACCCTAGTTTCAAAGCTCACATCACTAGGCCCTAATTGATTGGGAAGAGTATCAGACGGATTTTCAGCAATACACTATTTAGCTTGTTTAAAGGGGATTTCAAAATTCTCATGCCAGACATTCTTAAAGAGAGTAGGGAAACTAGAGCAGCGATAGAGGAAAAGAGAATCGAATAGACCACAATCAAGAATAATGCGCTTACCAAGAACAAGAGTTTCAAACCTATCAGGTTTTCTATAGCGAAGATTAGCATAAAACATACGGACAAGGGGTTCATTCACTTTAGGCAAAGAAATAGAGAGAAATTTTTTCCACCCTTGATACATGAAAAAATCCTTTACCTTGCAGTTGAGGGACTCCACATCATCCATATTCACAACTTTTCCATGGGCGATGGGCTTGTCCTTGAGAGAGATAAAGAAATCCCTATTTGGGGACTCCCAGAATTTTAGGTCGGAATCGAGTGAGGCAGAGAAATCAAACTTCGATTTCTTTGGAGTGGAAGAGGCAGGAGGTTCCTCCATGGGATGCTTACCAGAGGCTTTTTCTCCTAAAAGTTGAGAGTGTTCAGAGTACGCTCCTTGAAAAGAGACACATCCCTCAAAACGATCGGACCCTAAGTCTATTTGCTCAGGAGGCGCGGAAGAGGGTTTTGCCTTGAAGCGGGTAGTTTTTCTGGTGGAAGCAGAGGGGTTTTTGGAAGATTTTTCCATGGAAGAAGAGATGATTGGTACAGGTTGAAGAAAGAAGGTGGAGATGAAAGGGACCGAAAAAGGATTAGCTTAAAGAGAAGAGATTTGACGGTTGAGTATAGAAAAGGAAAGAGTGTCAGTCGAAGCGACGTGATAATTGGCTTTCCAACTTCGACTGCAAACTGACGGGAAACAAAAAAAAAGAGGGAAAAACTGATTGCATAATTAATGCACTGAAAAGGAGTAATTATGACAAGTTTTTGAAAAAAATAACACTTCGGTCTTAAGAGTTTTTTGAAAAACAAATGATGCCAAGTAATTTTCTCAAAGAACAAAATCTTTCTTCCAACAATGGTTTAGTAAAAATATCAACTAATTGGGTAGAAGTGCCGACAAAAGATAATTCTATGTCACCTTTAAGAACATGGTCTCTAATAAAATGATGTTTAATGTATATATGATTTGCTCTAGAATGATGCACAGGATTTTTAGAGAGACAAATTGCACTAGAATTATCACAAAAGATTTGTATAGGTTTGAAGGAAAGTTAATAGTCACCCAATTGATGGGACATCCATAGGAGTTTTGCACAACATTGACCAATGGTAATGTACTCAGCTTCAGTAGTGGACAAGGTGACTGATGCTTGCTTTTTACTGTTCCAGGATATTAAAGCCTTTCCTAGTAATTGACACATGCCACTCATGCTTTTCCTGTCTTCTTTATCACCTGCTAAATCTGCATCTAAGAAACCTTCTAATTTAAATGAGTTAGAGCGAGGATACCATAATACATAAGATACTGTGCCAATAAGATATCGAATAATTCTTTTTACAGCAGTTAGATTTTACTCCTTGGGAGCCGACTGAAACCTGGTACATTTACAAACACTGAACATGATATCCGGTCGACTTGCGGTCAGATACAGTAGTGATCCAATCATTCCTCTGTATTTTGTTTCATCAACTGGAGTACCCTGTTCGTCCTTATCCAAATTTGTAGCCGGACTCATGGGAGTGCCAATTGATTTTGCATTGCTCATGCCAAATTTTTGGATAAACTCCTTTGTATATTTAGTTTGATAGATGAAGGTTCCTTTTTTAGATTGATGAATTTGAAGCCCAAGGAAAAATGTGAGTTCACCCATCATGCTCATTTCGAATTCACTTTGCATGAGGTTTGCAAATTCCTTGCACATAAGAGAGTTAGCACTACGAAAGATAATGTCATCAACATAAATTTGAATGATAAGATTACTTTCTGTTGATCATTTAATGAATAGAGTAGTATGAACTTTACCTCTGGTGGACCCATGATCAACAAGAAAGGTACTTAACCTGTCATACCAAGCATGTGGAGCCTGTTTCAGTCCATATAGGGCCTTAGTAAGCTTGTACACATGATAATTTAATTTTGAGTCTTCACAGCCTGGAGGTTGTTTTACAAAAACTTCCTCTTCGATGAATCCATTCAGAAAAGCGCTTTTGACATCCATTTGAAAAAATATGAATCCCTTAAATGATGCATAAGCTAACAGGATTCGCATAGACTCTAATCTAGCTACTGGGGCAAAGGTTTTATCGTAGTCGACTCCTTCTTGGTGTGAATAGCCTTGAGCAACTAATCTGGCTTTGTTCCTTATGACTTGTCCTTATTCGTTTAGTTTGTTCCTGAACACCCATTTTGTTCTAATGACGGATACATTTTCAGATCGGGGTATCAGATTCCATACTTGACTCTTGCTGAATTGATCTAGTTCTTCTTGCATGGCTTTCACCCAGCTTGAGTCCTTCAAAGCTTCCTCTACCTTTTTTGGCTATATTTGAGATATCAAAGCAATATTTGCTTTCTTTTTAAGGGAAGCCCTGGTTTTCATCCCTTCGTTTAGATCTCCTATGATATATTTGTGTGGATATTCAATTTCATTTCTCCATTCATTTAGTCAAACGGTGCTTGTAGTCGACTCCCTACGTTGTTCTGGAGTGTAATTGCTAACTTGTTCAATCGACTCAACCACATCTGCAGGATTAGTTGACTCCTGTGATTTTCCTTTGTCCTGAACTTCTTGATTTTGATCTTCGTTACCTGCATTAATGCCTTTCTCGACCAAGGGATTATTTTCATCGAATATAACATGAACAGATTCTTCTACGAATAAAGTACGTTTATTAAAGACTCTGGATGATCTGCTATTTAATGAATAACCAAGAAAAATACCTTCATCACTTCTTGGATCAAATTTTACAAGATTATCATTACCATTGTTATGAATGAAGAACTTGCTTCCAAATGGATGAAAATAACTAATATTTGGGCGTTTACCTTTCCAGAGTTCATAGGGAGTCTTTTTCAGAATAGACCTTATGAGACAACGGTTGAGAATGTGACATGCAGTACTCACACCTTCAACCCAGAAATGATTTGAGAGTGAATGTTCTAATAGCGTGGTTCTTGCCATGTCTTGAAGTGTTCTGTTCTTTCTTTCCACAACTCCATTTTGCTGTGGTGAACGGGGTGCGGAGAAGTTGTGAGTGTAACCTTGATCGTTACAGAAATCTTCAAATGCTTTACTTTTAAATTAGCCTCCATGATCGCTTTGGATTTTTGAGATCAGATAGCCCTTTTCTCTTTCAATTCTTTTGCAGAAAGCTTCAAAAAATTTTAAGGCTTCATCTTTATGAGATAAGAAAATAACCCAAGTAAAACGTGAAGAGTCATCAACAATAACAAAAGCATATTTCTTGCCTCCTATGCTAGCAGTTCTAGTATGTCCAAATAAGTCTATATAAAGTAATTGCAACAGTTTTGAAGTAGATACCATGTCTTTGTTTTTTAAAGAGTTTCTAGTTTGCTTACCCATCTGACATGCATCACCAATATGAGTTCTAGAGAAGTTCAGTTTAGGATATGCATCACCAATATGCTGGCATATCCTAGTCTTCTATTCCACAACCAGGGATCATAAGATATAGAAGTTAGGCAAATGTGACCATCTATATTTTCAAATCCATCATGTATGTAAACATTTCCGTACCTTTTTCCAGGAAGAACTATTTTACCTGATTCGTCTTCTATGGCACAACCTGTTCTCTTAAACTTTACCTCATATTCTTAGTCATAGAGTTGACTTATACTTAGGAGGTTGTAGTTTAGTCCATCAACTAGATATACCTCAGTAATATCACAGTTGTTGTTGAAAGGAATAGTTCCAGTTCCAACTATTTTGCGTCTTGAATCATCTCCAAATTTGACGCTTCCTCCATCAATATTCGTAACCTTCTTAAAAAGATTTTTCTCACCTATCATGTGACAGGAACACACATTATTTAGGTACCATTTTCCTTTGCAACTTATTCTGAGGTGTTCCTGCAATACGTTATAATTACTTTCTTTTAGGTACCCAAGCTTTCTTGGGTCCTGGAGAGTTAGTGTTACTGGATTCAGAAGTTTTAGGTTTCCAAACCCATCAAGACATATGATGTTTACAAAATTGACAACCAGAATATTTATGCCCACTTTTATTACAGTAGTAACATTTAGCCGAAGATCTATTTTCAGGTCTTTCATAAGCATTGGAACTAACTATTATGAGATTAGCTGATTCCGTTCCAGTTGACTTGTGAGTCGACTGGTTCGACCGAATGGTCGATTTAGTTTTTATTGGTTCCTTTACTTGTAAGTCGTCTGGTTTGACCTAACAGAACTGTGACTGGTGGATTTGCGTAAGCTGTTAAGCTGCATTTGCAATTCCTCAAACTCTTCTTGAAGTGCGTCCTTTTCATTTTCACATACTTCATGTTTGACTTTCTAGTATTTGATTTCCATAGTGAGTCTCTTAAGCTCATTCATCATTTTTTAGACTCTATTAAGGTGGAATCAAGAATGTCCTGCAATTCATTACATCTATCACAATCATAAGATCTTACCTCGCTAGTCTCTCTAAAACAATTTTTATCGTCTGACTCATCTTCATCTGTCCAGCATCCTGAAGTTTTGTTGATCTCATTTCTAGGATTTGTCATGAAGCAGATATTTGCTATTTATTCACGGTCTGAGTCATCCTCATCACCCCAGCTTCCAAATGATTTGTTTTTGTTGAATCCTCTAGAGATCTTCTTTTTTTTGTTCTGGACACTTCGCTTGGATGTGTCCAAAATTTCCACATTCGTAGCATTTTCCATCATTCTTATCTTGATCGTTGTATTGTCTAGATGTTCTTGGTGGAAATATTCCTTTCTTTGTATTTCTATATATTCTCATCAGTCCATCCATATTTCTAGACATCATAGCAATTTCTTCTTGTAGGGCTTCAGGATCGTCAATTTCATTTTCAGCCACTTCAGTAGTAGTTTTGAATGCAACAATTTTCTTTTTCTCCTCTTGATTTGTCTTTTCAGGTGTGTTCTTTCAAAAACTATGAGCTCTCCTCGAAGTTCATCATATGATAACTTGTAATGATCTTGCGATTCCAGGGTAACCACTTTGGTCTGCCAAGTGGTTGGTAGACTTCTGAGAATTTTCCTAACCTGATCGCCACTGGTGTAAGGTTTGCCAAAAGCTTTCAAGTCGCCGATTATCTTACTGAACCTGGCAAACATTTCTTCGATGGATTCTCCTTCTTTCATTAAGAATAGTTCATAGTCATGAACTATCATATTGATGTGGGTTTCCTTTACTTTGTTGGTACCTTCATAGGTAACCTCAAGTTTGTCCCACATCTCTTTGGCTGTATCACAGCTAGATATTTTCTCATATTCTTCACCACGTATCGCATTGTGAAGCAGATTTCTTGCCTTGTGATTTATTTGGACAGATTCCAGTTGTTTTTTTGTGTATGAGTCTATGTCATCAGTGTCAGCGAGCGGTGGAGCGCTGGCAGGCAGTGGGTAGTTTCCCTTCTTGATAACTCTCTACACCTTGACGTCGTATGCCTTGGTGAAAATTTCCATTCAAATTTTCCAGTGGGAGAAATGTTTTCCATTGAAGTAAGGTGGCCTTACTTGTGAATTTCCTTCCTGAAAGAGAGCTCCTATGATAACCTGATGTGCCATGATCTTTTTCTCACAAGTTGTTAAGCAGAAAACAAAAGTGTGAGCCTTGCTCTGATACCAAATGAAAGTACAAGAGGGGGAAGGGGTGAATTGTAGATAATTAAAGTTAATCATTAATAAGTTAACTTAAAACTTAAGCAGTCGACTAAATATGGCAATCTTGCAGATATAGTAATTTGAGGTAATAAGCAAAAAGTAAATGCAGAATTTAAAGACACCAGGAATTTTTATACTGGTTCGGATTCAATATAAATCCTAATCCAGTCCCCTTGGGTTGCAAGGGATTTCTCGTCAAGTGAATACGTTTTATTTCGAGTACAGATTTAATGTATGTCACTCAGTTTCTCTAGCACTCATTTGATACAATGCCTAAGCAGTTGTATGCCCTCTTTCTATCCCTGACTTATTACACAGTAGATCTATATAGGCTACTATGTTTGTTTGCAGTAGAATGAAGAGAGTTATTTTGGTTTGATCAAAGTATACTAAGTATGGACTTACACTGCAAATTTATACAATGATGAATGGTGAAGGCTTGTCAACCCAAGGGTTTTAATCCTTGGAAAGAGTTGATTCTTTCCAAGAATAAAGAGCTATCCGTTGCTTCTCTTCAGATCTTTTCCTTCAGCAGATAATGGGTTTGACAGGATTCTTCCTTGATAGTTGGACCTTCTAATCTTGACCGTTGTATGGATCTTCTAGCTTTAATAGTTCTTCAGTGATTTGATCTGACTCATCAATCACAGATTGCGTTGAATATTTATTCCATTATGGCAGATTTGATTTCCTAGAATTATGGAGCTAATCCTAATTTGCTGATATAGTACTGTTTCTTTCCTTGTACATCATAAGTATTTCAGGCAGCTTCCCTTCTGAATAATTTCCTTCCTTGTTCGATATAGCCGTTCTAATAGTTCCTTTTTGCTTCTTTGAACTCCTGCACATGCATATTAATTGCATCATTAAAATATGATCTAACAGAATGGTTATTTTAAAATCGGGATTTGGCCATTTTCTCTCATATTTTCTTGGCTTGGGTGATTTTTGGGAGAGCTTCAAGTGGGATTTTCATCATAAACGATAAGGTAAGCTAACCCCATCCATCTTGAGTTAAATACATCGATTATGTATGGGTTTTAGCATGTAAATTGGTAGAAATTTGGGGGTTTTGGTAAAAAGACCTAGAATTTATATTCTTGGAATTTAACCACGATTTTGGGTAAGAAATTGAGAATAAATTATATATTTGAGTTCGTGAGGCTATGGGTAAACTTTATCTTCGAAAAATTTTAGTTTCCGGACACGTGGGCCCGAGGGCATTTTCGTCAACCGTTTGATTGGGGTTAGGAATTGCTATAAATTAGATTATAATGAATAATTGAGCATATATTGATGGATTTGCATAATCATTGGCTAGTTTTGGAGCGTGGTACATCAATTAGAGTCTTCTGAAGGACGTGGAATGCCGGTTATGGACCTTCAGAGCGAGGCGAGTCTCCTTTATAACATTGTAAGAAGGAATTGTCCCCATATGTGAGTTAATTGGTTATGTGCTCCTATTTGTGGGGGATACGTACGCACGAGGTGACGAGAGTCCGTGCGTAGCTACTATTATGTTTAAGTTCGGGTAGTCTAGGACCTAAAAGCATGTTATACTTGGAATATTTCTAATCTTATTGATAGCTCGAACTACTTAAACCACATCAAATTAATAAATCCATTCTCAAAAGGATTTGACTTCTTTTCTTAAATTGTTCAAAGAGAAAGTGGCTTTTATTTAAATAATTACTACCGGTAAATTCTTAATTGGCTATTTGAGCATGTATTTTTATGTGTACCTGCATCGCATGAATGATTCGCGAGTAGGGTGATTGTTTATTTTTATGTTGACCGCGTCGCATGGATAGTTCGCGAGCGGGGTAATAGATATATCTATGGTTCGAGCCGTTCGACCCTCGGCAGTGCACAGTTTACTTTCATGTTGGATTGGGCCGTATGTCCCACGGTGATTATTTGCGCATGCTGGTATTGCTGCTTTGAACTTATTAAAGTTGTTATTACCTCTTCATGGCTTGAGAAAATTTGGATAATAAACAAAAAAAATTTGGAAATGTTCTATAAAATAAATAATTGTTTACTTGTTTCCTTCTATTGGATACAAATCATGTCTATAGAAATTCACGATTTATTGTGTTATCGACATCATTATTGGGCCACTAGTACGTATCGAAGTTGACCATCTCGTCTCTACTTCTTCGAGATTAGACGGGATACTCATTGAGTACATGTTGTTTTTGTACTTATACTACACTTCTATGCATTTTTGTTGCACAAGTTCATGTGTTGTTAGTGGCATATTGGGCGTAGCAGTGCAGATGATTCTGGGACTAGGTGAGTTGCATTGTTCGAGGCGGCCCACAGCTAGTATAGTCTCTTTCCAGCATAATATATTTACTTTCTGTCCACTGTATTTCGGACAGATGTTGTATTTTATCTCTGTCTTAGTAAATGCTCATGCACTTGTGACACTGGGTTCATGGAGGATCTTGAAATATTTTGTATTAATTTCCTATAATTTAATTCGAATTGAATCAGTCATCTTTGTTTTTATTTATAAAAATTGAAGGAAAGACTTAATTTTCAAGATTGTTAAAATGAGAACTTCAACAAGGAATTTGGTTGGCTTGCCTGACAGAGGTGTCCGGTGCCACCACGACCCTTAATGGAGTTTGCGTCGTGACAATATGGTATCAGAGCACTAGGTTCCTAGGGTCTCATGAGTCATGAGAAAGTCTAGTAGAGTCTCATGGATCGGTACGGGGACGTCTGTAATTATCCTCAGAAGGCTGTAAAACTGTTAGGAGTACTTCCCTTCTTGATTCCTCATCGTGCGATTTGATTCCTGGAGGCTTATTCCCTTGTTTCCTTCCTACTCAATCTTATGTGATATGAACCGCTTGTTATAAATCGAGAATTGAAGAATCGTAATGGTACTACGAATGTGGTGCGGGGTGTTTCTCCCTGTGGGGTTGTATGAGCTATTATCGTCGCCTTTTAGAAGGATATTATATTGTTTCAGCTCAGTAGCGGTACTTCTGAGAGCCTTGAGGCTAAGCACAGGTTGCCATGATACTTATGAATAATTTATCCGCGGTATTGATATGATGGTAGGATATTTGCCTATGTGTCAAGGCAGTGAATGGATTGAAGGGAGGTTTACTCAGTACATGATCTAGAGATTCGATATTTTATTCCCGGAAGGGGACAGGAAATCGGGCTAAAAATGTTCAGGTTTGGGTTGATGGGGTAAGAAACTTGGTAGTTGCGGGCGTGGTGGAGTTTTCATCTATGATGAGGTGTCGTTGTCCTTATTGAATGTACTAAGTTCATCGGTGTTATGATCTTCTACAACCCGCCTTTGGAGTAGGATATTACGGGTCAATATTGAAGAAGCAACGGTCAGAGATCGTGGGGTGTGGTGGTTCAGGATGGAATTGGTGTTCCTAGTATTGATGGCTCGAGAAAGATAATCTTCGGAAATGTTTAAAGTTAGTAGCAATTGGTGGTTTCAAGCGCTACAAAGATAGATTTTTTTAGGTAACAATGGAGCAGCAAAGTATGAGGAAGGACATGTGGGAATTGTCAGGCGGTGTTTAAAACTTCTTGAAGTCCAGGTATAAGAAGCGCAGGTCGAGTAGTTGATTAAAGAAGTGAGTTTGCCCAAAGTGGGAGAGTGGCGGTGCTGCATAGGGGAATGGTGGTAGGATGACTATGCGCCTTAAGGAGAGTTTGGATCGATTTGGGAATTTTAGTCATTGGTGATTGGGGTGTACAGATCTAATTTGAAGTATAAGCTAATATATAGCAAAGAGATCGGTCGTGTGAATGTGGTTGATGATTCAGCGTATAAAAAGGGGGTTTTACAGAAAGAATCCAAGAATTTGGGCGGTTGATTACGCAAGGTTATGTTAATAAGAGATAAGGAATTCTGGTGAGTTCCAGAGTTGTGTAATAGTGGCTTCAATCTAAGTGGGAGAGTCCCATCGCCTATGATTGGGTTGCATGGTTAACTATTTGCGAGGTTTTCTAGTTGTTAGCATATTTCTGTGTTGTTTCGTCTACGGGAAAAGAACATAAGTGGTGATTTGAGTAAAGGAATTGTCAAAGGGTGCTTTGGTTGGCCTTTTTGGCTCATGTTCAGACTTGGGGAAGGATTCAGGATTTATGCCTTGTATAGATGTGGGTTTCAAGGGAAGTGATTATGCCTGGTGCTTCGTCGAGAGGATATCCATGTGCTATTAAATTCATTGATTTGATCATATTTGGGGCCAAGTCAGAGCGGGTGGCTCTCACTAACGGTCATAGTAGATTCAAGGGTTAAAGTGTGGTGCCTAATGATTTCGAGCCTATAGGTACGGTTAGGATTCAAGCTTGGTAGTAGCTTATGAGAAGAGGCCCGGGATGTTTTATGTTGTCTTGACTTGCAGTGTAGCATTTGGGAAATATGAAATGATTCATGGGATTTGAGAAAGCATGGCCTCGTGATTCAAGGTCACTCGATATTAGTGTGGATGGAGTGTGTTATGTGTTGAATGGAGTTGTTATTGTTTCTAAGGCAACCAGGGTAAATCGAAAGAAGATAGATTGGTTAGCCATAGTTGAGTTGGCATATTGGTGGTAGAGATCAATTCCCTCAGCGTGATCAAGTTATGCGTGTGATTTATGGCGGTACGCGTAAGGCCTGTTGGCCGCCATAATTGATGTTATTCAGGAGAATTCTACTGTTATGGCCCATTATGTGTAGGCGGATCCCAGAAGGGATATGGTGGCTTAGACCACTACTTAGATGTTTGCATATTCTACGGTTATAAGAATTTACTTGTGTGTTGCTATATTTCTCCTGAAGCGAGTTCAGTGAAAAGCTTTTATGTGATGAAATGTAAACCTATTAGTGGTTCTGGATTTATGATAAGAATCGTGTTCTATCGTATATTCGCATGTTGGGTGTAGTGACTTGTATGGAATTGGAAGTGAGGATCAAGGTTGCAGTTCGGTGTTGACAAGGATGTCACGAACTCAGATGAAGAGGAAAGGAGTTTCAATGTTTAAAGTAAGTTGGTATTATCCTCAGTGTCACCTGAGATCAATGTTTTGTGAAAAAGGCTTTGAATCCTAGTTAATGATTCTTGATCGCTTTTTAGCGTTTGTGCGGCCGGTGGTTTGGATGTGCGGACCCGTTATTCATTTTGGAAGGTTG